>AYLM01001003.1:0-12190 GCA_001625345.1 Cairneyella variabilis | reverse complement strand
GGATCACATGATATAGTGGGGAGTCGGGGCAAGGTTCTGAACCCGTGCCCTGACAACTACTATAGAACCTCTGTTATAGTCTCCGTATTCCAAAATGTTTCAGTAGAAAAGGCTGAATTTTCGCCCTTGAAATTACTGGTCAAAGTTGAGAGACTTGGTACACTTGTTATAAAAGTTGTTAATGAATATACAACTGGCCCTCCAACCGTTGTTGTAGCAGTAGGTATAAGATTGCCACCACTGTTTTCTGTTACTAGAATTTCCACCGTAAATGCCTCAATAAGTGGGTTTAGCGGGGATGTTGAGGAAGTCAAGGATGTTGGAATTGAGGATGTTGGAATTAGGGATATTGAACTTGAGGATATTAAACTCGAGGACGTTGGAATCGAGGATGTTGGAATTGGGGATGTTGAACTTGAGGATATTAAACTTGAGGACGTGGGAATCGAGGATGTTGGAATTGAAGATGTTGGAATTGAGGATGTTGGAATTGGGGATGTTGAACTTGAGGATATTAAACGTGAGCACGTGGGAATCGAGGATGTTGGATTTAAGGATGAGTATGGCTCAGCAGATGTTGACGAAGGCATCAATTGGAGCCACGGAAAAGTCCCTGAAGTGCTCCAAGTCGCTCCAGTAGGGTTGCCTATATAATTGTGACTCAGTAAGGTCATCGATATACCATAGTCAGTCTGTTAAACTCAACTGGTATAAGGAACACAGTATGATGCCCCAGCTAATATCTCATTTGGGTTTGGAATATTGTTTAGATCTGGAATGGTATTCGGATCTTTTAACCCTAGGGCTACCTCAACAATCCATAGATTGTCCATAACTCCTGCTACCCAACCTCCTACAGAAGGTATGGCTGAGAGAGCAGACGAGGGTGCATCATCACATGGATTACCAGCCTGCGAGCTGACAAATAAGCTGGCTAGTAGAAATACTCGATACATTTTAACCGAATGAGAGAAACTTGGCGACAGCGAATATAGACCAAGAGCGGGGTGCTCAAAGTGAGGTAGCTGTGGAGATAGCCTGGGAGATTCTTTTGATGTATTTTCCAGAGGTTGAAGCTCATCTATGAGATAGAGCGTTTTAGAAGCAACTAGGGAAGACAGCCCCTTTTGGCGAGCTCGAGAAACGTCAGAAGTGGATGCTAATATGCAGCCTGTTTTCGCCCCACTTCCCATCTAGCTTAAAAAAAACGAAAGCAATAAAAAAGATAATCCACAATAAATGAAGGAGTAGCATGAGCACTCCCTGCGAATTCTCTGCATTATGAGTAACGTCTTCGAATTTGAAGAGTTAGCTTGTCAGAAGGGAGCTATGAGCAACTGCAACTTGGCTTCACTTGAAAGCATTCCTTCTAATCTTGAGGCAGCTCATGATCTTTGCAATCAAGCAACATATGAAGAAGGAAACACCTATTTCAGCAATTCTCATGCGAATGAGAAAGTTTCAACGGACAAACTGCTCTTTCTTTCAGACGACTCCCAAGAGAGCGATTGGAATATCCTTCCAAGTGATAATGAGAGCGAATGCATCTTTGAATTCAGCCCGCCCCCTAGCGATGTTGCAATCGGCAAACCTATTTCACCTACTCTTCGAGATGGTGTTTATATGCCCAGTAAAGAGCTTTATAGCGGCATAATGTTTGCGAAGCCTAGCGACCGGGGTAGAGAGTATGGAATGAAAACAGCACTACTGCCAATTCCTGAAGAAGAGCTGTCGGAAGGAGAGGGAGGGGTGAGTGGGGAGAGCGGACCTAATCAGATTAGCCCCAGCACGACCGACGCATCATTCCCGGACCTACTTCGCGCCTTTCAGAAACAAAAACTGACCGAGGTGAGAAACCACCTGAAATTGATCCTGGAGTTGGGCTGGGGTGAGTTTTGGGGGAAAGCCGAAAGCTACCTCATTCCTGCCGATATTTTCGCCAACATTCTCTGGATAGCCGAGGTAGTCAGGACCTTCGGCACATCGTCCGAGTTGACTTCTACCCAATTAGCATCCGTTCAACTATCCTCAAGATCCACCGAGCTTGCCTTGCAATACTCGAGAGGAGTCGTAACTGAGATCATTCCCCAAATTCGAGGTCAGCTGCAGAATATTCTTAAGAGCGCAGGAGTCACAGAAGCGGATCTCCTATTCATAATTAAAAGAATTGTAGTGGGGCTTGATTATGTCGAGGATACTGAAACAATCTCTCAAATGGCCTACTGGTTTGGAAATAATGGAGATTATAGGGCCTTGCTAATAGCATTTGTGCCGATATAACGTGCGAAAATTTCTCGATTTATTCGATGCATTCTAGATAAAGGAGCATGTAGAACCTAGTCTAATAATAAAATTGCCATTATAACACAGGGTTTTGGGGGCAAAGGAGCATATAGAGCAGACTATATATTCATTACAGATTGTGAAGTTTGTGATTTTTATCCCAGGTGGGTTTAAGATAATTACTAATTTTGAAGGTTGGAATATTTCATACTTGGAGTCGAAGAACAATTATATGCTTAGCTAGCTTTTTTTAAAAAAGATTACTAGGGAGCATCGAATACTCTTATTGAGACGTCTTGATTATGAGCCATGGCTTTCTAATTATGTCTTCGAAGCCATTGAGTTAATCAAACTGATACCATCACTACTCAGCCTTATCAATAAGTTCGACTTATAAGATCCTCCCGTCGAGTGCAGATGAGCGAGGTTCTTAGTTGAAGTACCAAGTAGCGTTGGTACGGCCGACAGCAAGGTCATCTAGGTCGAGGAAGGCTGTTGTGGAGAGATCAATTGAGAAGCCTTCGCATCCCATGCACTTGTCCACCACGGTAGCTGTCGTTGTCTTGCTAGTCTCAATGCAGGTGATTGTAATTGTCTTACCACAGAATGGGTTATCGTTGGATTCAGGACCCATAAGGACGTGGGGGAGAGCGACCACCTTCTGCGTGTTACCATCACTGACTATTCCGCATGCTCCCAGACCAGCATCGTAGTATGTAATGTCACCCTCGCAGGGACTTTCTGACGAGCACTCGCCGGAGGAAGACGAAGATGCAGCTGACGCTAGAGCTGAAGATGTAGCACTGTGAAGGGGGGATTTGTACAAGTACTTGTCAACGTTTGTGGCTGTGAGAGGGATTGAAGCACTTTCGATAGCGTACACTGAGGTAGTAGTCAATGGCACTGAAACCGACGCTCCGCAATCGTAAGTAGAAGGCGGTGAGGATGTCGGAGGCACGGTGATAGAAGTCGAGACGATATTGCTGCCCTGGGAGGAAGCAATTCGTAGTTTGTCCGATGGCAAGAATTCTTCCCGAATCCAGATTGCTGTCGTAATCGCATCTGGCATAAAATGGTTCTTAGTGATCACAACTGTATTGTGTCGTTTGTAGTGAAGTAACCGATAAGGGTGTGTGATGCCTGGGGAAGCAAGGAGAGCGATAAGGATAAGAGTCTTCATGTTCGCGAGTATCCTTCCATTCTAGCCTAGGCGGATGAGATGAAAAATCTGGATGTTCTATGATTTTAGCACTATAAATTATCAAGTCAGTTTTGCTCTTGGGTAAGAGGGGAGATAATGGCCCTAGTTTAGTCTTAGGGAGGGAGGGCTAAGCGAAGAAACGTCGGAAAGTGGCTCCCTGTGGGCACTCCCTGCTTTTAGCTGATGGCAGTTAGCAAGGTGGAAACTAGCTACCTTTACTTTTGGCTCCAAATTTGGGTTTGCTAATTATTGAGTCCTAAATATACTGTACAGTAGGAACCGGATGTGAGGCCTTCGTGCTAAATACAAAACGGCTTTGTACCAGAGTCCGTTTACACGGCCTTGCTATGCGTCTCATGCTGACCGCCTGAGCGAACGCAATCAAGGCAAAGTCCCACATTGGTACTGTAAGGCCCGCCCGCTTCTTTACACTCATAACAAAATCGGAGTTCCGTTGATGATGCCCGTGCTCTGGGCAGCTCTTGTCCGTGAGGTCTGTATATCTCGGCTGCGGGTCTCTCAACCTGTGCACAGCTTCCATAGCCTCGGATGCTGCCATCCAGAATATACCTCCTGGCAGTTGTTCCAAACGAAGTGAGTCAATATAACTAAGATAATGCTTGCTGAACCAACCACAATTACAGTTCCAGCATTTCCGTATTGGCTCGTTAATAACTATTTGTAAGAGACTCTGGCGAATGCTGTTTCTACATTCTTCGAGCGAGACTAGCCACCCAAATTAAGACGCAATCTTAGAATAGGCAGAATAACTCAGACTTACGGCAAATTCTTATCAAAATGTCTGCGTCAATATCTTGGGCCCAAAGTTGCAAGTAGGAGCCTCGGTGGTGGAGTATCAATCCGAGGCTTATTTCCTCGAATGACTTTGAGTTGTCAAACCAGTAGGCTGCCTTCAGCAGCTGCCAAAGTTGGTTGCTATCAGTGATATTGGCACAATTCAGCCAGACCTTGATGGCAAATGCAAGAGCTACCTTACAGTCGAACTTGTCTGCTGTGATAGCTACTCGGAGGATTTGGCTCGCATCGAGACCATCGTGTACCGCATTATTGCAGCCGTGGATAACATTGAGCATGATTTCCATTGCTTCGGCATCGTCTTCTGGCATATCAATTTCCGTCGATCCATGTTCGTCAAGTCTTTGGCCTTCGCTGAAATTAGGGCCAAGCATAGCGCTAAATACCCTTGAGGAAATTTTGAGGACTAAAGAATAGGCCTTAAGCCTCTTCATTCCGGCGCCGACGACGAGAATGACGTCACCATCCGGCGCAATATCTGCTATGGCGGAGTCGCTCCTTTCCGTTACCATCATAAATGGACATTCAGGTATGCTAGGGCTGAGGGAACCCTGAGCGGGGTAAAAAATCCAATGCTCGCGAAACTGCGAAGGCGCTATTAGTGCGGAACATCGAGGGCAGAACACGTCGCGTTCAATATCAGGAGCTTTTCTATTTTGAGCAACGTTAAGGAACGCTTCAAGCAAAGAGAGGACGAGATGTATTCAGAAATTGAAATCGCTGCCACCAAGCTAAGACAACGACGGAAGGGAACTCATCCTACAGGACTGGGGCTCGGTCACGCAATATGCGCACGGGCCACAGGGACGTACTACTTGTCCTTTTTGACGATGGCAGCGTCGACGAGAGCGTTGCTCGAAGGTACATCACTCCTCAGAATGGCGCCGAACCTTGCAGATTCGCAGTATGCGCAGATTCGCGACATGCTCCTTAGTAACGGTCCTCCTGCTGAGATAGCTGACGTTGTAGGCCGTGGTTGCAATACAGTCAAACCTTCGACATTTTGGCTCCACAAAAGCCCCTTCGAATAGAGTCGGACGGCCCGAAGCATTACATCTCCAATGTTAGACGCTCTGTGTGAGTACTTGCTAGAGAAGCCCGGTCTGTACCGGGACGAGATGGTGCTCTTTATGCTGGACGAGTTCGACACGCATGTAACAGCTTCTAGCATAGGGAGAGCGCTAAAATCCCGCGGTTAGACTAAAAAGACAATTCGCCGTATAGCAAAGGGACGAAATACTGATCCGCGAGACTTATACATGTATAACTTGTGGGATTCGGGCTTCCGCTCGTATCACTATGTTTTCGTGGATGAATCTGGCTGTGACAAACGGAGTGGATTTAGACGGATGGGATGGTCTCCCCTCGGTGTGACTCCGATTCAAATTGCCCGATTCCAACGTGAGCAGCGATATCAGATATTGCCCGCATATACACAGGACGGCACTATCCTCGCTCGCGTCCCTTTCTTTTCTCGCTAAGCGAGTACATTATATATTCTGCTCTCACTGTAAGCCAAAGAAGGATCTTAAGCGGCCTAGAACAGGCTTGAAATTATTTAGTTATTCTACAGCTATCGCTTTTAATCTAACTTATTTATAAAATTGCTTGCGAACCCCTAGAAACTTATATTCCCAAAGCCTCTCATTATACTTGCGAACCTGAGGATCATCTTTATACTCCCATCCTATGCAGCGTCGAGGCCGCTTTTCTGGCTCATTTTCATTCTCATACTTCCCTACAAATGAAAATAAAGCAAAGGGCTGGCAGAAAACTACCTGCCAGGGAAACTTTCCTGGAGGTGGAACGTTGAAAAAAGTTACTCCGCTTGGAAATCCTGCCGGCCTCTGCTGTGGCTGTTGTACAGTGACACCACAAACTTGTTTTACAAATTGTTTCGTATCACATACAGAGGCATACCTTCCTACACCAACAATATCACTAGGGTTAAGAACCCGCAACATCTTCCTATCGTATTTCCAATACA
Source organism: Cairneyella variabilis (assembly GCA_001625345.1). Lineage (NCBI taxonomy): Eukaryota > Fungi > Ascomycota > Leotiomycetes > Helotiales > Cairneyella > Cairneyella variabilis. The sequence goes on along the minus strand of AYLM01001003.1, from coordinate 5,903 downwards.
AATAGGCTGAGTGCAAGCCGTCCTTATCAAGGGAGAACAGTTTCTCAGGCTTGTTCAATATTAGTCTGTTTAGGTCGTCATCCATCACTCCTCTGATATTGAGCCTGATTATGTGGCCCTTGCCGTAAGCTATGGTGACCTCGTCAGGGAAGCGTTCTCCAATTGGCGAAGTGGTTTTCTTTAAAGATTTCAGAAACTTTGAAGTTATATCCTCGTCTGAATGCCAATATTGTCCACAAATAAGAATCAGATTTATTTCGTCTGATTTCGCACGTAAGGCCTCTTCCGTATCGATGCTGTAAAGGAAGTGCAAGTCATACCCAAGTAGCATGCAATGATGTTTTTTCATAGCCATGTAATTAAGCCATCTATAGTCATCAAATACTGCATCCCAGGGTTTGCTATGCTTAAGTTCGGTCTCTGGGAGTCTCTTTTTAAAACTAATGGCGAGTTTTCGAGATGATATTTCTGGGAGAAAGGCAAAGATCTTAAGCCATAATTCGAGAGGAACTCTCTGAACTACTTCTTCAACGGCTGAGGGCATTGTGTACGTAGATCTGCTAATGATTCTTGATGATCAGGAGTCAGATCAGGCTAAGGACGAGGCCGAAGGCACTTTTGGTGGATACTATTATAAACACGTTTACAGAAAAGGAGAAAATTCTTTATATAGACAATTTCTTAAAGACACAAGCCAAATGAGGCTTCATCTTTATTTAGGACTTAATGACTAGCAAGCCTAAATCCGGAGCTAAAAGTAAAGGCGGCTAGTTCTTGACTACTTATTTCAGTACATGCAAGAGATTAATAGCATGGTCTGAAAAAGAGTGGAGCCGTTTCTGAAGAGTTCAGAGCCTGCATGTGCTATATACTGTACTGTGCCACTCAAGACCTTCAAACCCGCCCACAACAAACAGAAGCTACAGGTCATATAAATACTACGGCTTAAGGACCCTCCGAGACGCAGATCAAGCCTCTTTCTCCGCCAACAAGTACTTCCTCACAGTCAAGGCACTCGGTCTCGTTAGTTCTACATCCCCAGCAAGAATCTTACTTGTCTACTCACAACCTAGGCTCCTATTGCTATGCAGTTCCTCTTTACCTTTGCCCTGGCGCTACTAAGTGCCAGCGGACCCGCTGCCGCTGCTGCGATCCCATTGGAGCCACGACTCTCAATCTGCTACGGAGTTTGTTGGAGCGCTATAATGGCTCTTAATAACCTTGGAGAGAGGGTAGCTTGCGGTGGTGGCAGTCTATTCATGGATGCGATGCAGGCGTGTATGGAATGTGAGGAAGGCAATAATAGAAATATCTACTTAGACTTTCCCCAAATCACAAATGCCTGCTAAATCTGTAATTGGAATGATCTCGGATACGGTAAAGGTAATTTGGTCATATATCCTAGTCAAGACCATATTAATAAAATACCTGTTCTAGAGACTTGTCGAGAAGATCGGCTAGTGAACCACGGACGATAATGGCTTAAAGTCAAAGTACCCATCATTTTTCTCGGCACGGTGGGTTTCTCGCCACCTAGGGGGGGGGGACGTTATATAAGGACAGGCATCTTGATCACATTTGTCTCATAGTATTTGGTCTTCCCGTAGCTCCTTCCTTCTGCGTTCACACCGGGCCATAACGCTTATATCATCCATTCTATTACTCACTACTACGCCATTATATTCTCCAAAGCTATCCTGAATTAGGCAGCTATAGGGATCAGCTAAATAAATTTATAACAGCGCTCTAAAAACTTACAACCACCTTGGGATATATGTTTTTCCCTATGTTGAACTCTCCACATTGCCCATACAGGTATAATACCAACAATCCCAACGACCAAAGTCGAAATGCCAAAAGCGATATTGACTTGGTCACTTGATGAAAGGCTACGTGAGCTAAGTGCGGTCGGGAGGGGTGTAGGCATTGTAGGAGAATTGTAAGATATTGAACTAGATTTATTAGTTAGCAAGGCTGAGCGGTAACGTTTATTAGGAGGTTGCCCTTACATTAGTAAATTAAAATCTAAGATCCAAAAGAATAAATTAACGTCCATCCCTGCGTGCCGAAAAACCCTGCGTGCCGAAAAGACCCCATTGTTTAGGGGTCTTAAATTTCGCCTTTCCAATTATATAAAGTTATAGTTAGTGTGCTATTATTCTTTAGCTATTTCTCTATAAGGATTCGATTTGCAGTAAAAAAATACTATAGTCTTGGTTATGCTATTGATGGTCCCGTCGACGGCGTCGAAAGCCGTTTTAGTTATCCCCCCTGCTCTACCTCGAATATCGGCCTGTATCTAAATTTCGGGACTATAACCCGAAGCTTCTATTAAGAAAGAATAATGTCTCAAAGCTTTAAAGATACAAAATAAAATAAAATCTATATGCCGAGTTTATCCGGACAAAGAGGGAGGGACACAAAACGCTAAGCGAATTTATTACGCTTATATAATACTATATTAACAGTCCGCTAGCCGTATTATTTTGCACATTATACCGAATTTATATAAAGTGTAGCGTTCTTCTAGAAACTTCCATAAGCTGCCCGCGTACCTGCTTTCGCTCTACCTCCAGCGCTGATATACAGGTTCCTCCTCACCACAAGATGCGCTTCAGTGATGGAAAGACGATGCATGGCTCGATCGCGCATCAGACTCGCTTGAAATAGTCCAAACAGCTTCCATGATTTTCTACAGTGGCTGGCCGCGATCGGCTGGTCTGGCGCGCTCGAAGCGATGATGCACCATGCCGTGCTGTGAGGCTGTCGTCCAGCTGAGCCGTACCGAGCACACCCTCGATCCAAACTGTACTCCTAACTCAACAAATGCATGCATATCGACCCTGCGACAACTATCCACCGACATTTTTTCGTTCAGACATCCTCTCAGATCCTGTCCGAATAATGCGCCTCCTAGAATACCATAACGATGGCAAGTTCAGCCTGATAGAGTTCTTCGACAATATTCCCTCATATGCTATACTCTCACACACATGGGGACTGGAGGAGGTCACCTTCAAGGACATGATAGAAGGGAATGGAAGGAGCAAGACGGGCTTTGACAAGATCAGATTCTGCGGAGAACAGGCCAGACGCGATCACTTGCAGTACTTTTGGATAGACACCTGCTGTATCGACAAATCCAATGCCGTTGAGCTTCAGGAGGCTATTAACTCTATGTTTCGCTGGTACCAGAATGCGGCTAAATGCTACGTCTATCTATCAGATGTTTCGACAAGGAAGCGGAAAGCAAGCGATCGGACCTTCGAGTGTACCTGGGAATCGGCCTTTCGGTCAAGCAGATGGTTTGCTCGGGGTTGGACCCTCCAAGAGCTTCTTGCCCCTGGTCCAGCTTCGGTTGAATTTTTCTCTCGAGAAGGTGATCGTTTAGGCGATAAGAGTACGTTAGAGCAACAAATCCGCGAGATAACAGGAATTGCGGTTTCCGCGCTTCGGGGAGCACCTCTGTCACAATTCGACATCGAAGACCGCTTGTCATGGGCAGAAGACCGCCAGACTACACGCGAAGAGGACATGGCATACTCGCTATTTGGCATTTTCGATATTCAGATCCCTCTCCTCTATGGCGAGGGGGGAGAGAAGGCGTTGAAGCGGCTCCGAGAGGAGATCAATAAGCCTTTAAAGGACAAAGCGTTTAAACGGCTTTGCGAGGAAGGAGACATATCTTTGAAGGGTGAGTTCCAAACACTCGATGTTCCACCTCATATAGCAATCAAAAGGAGCGCTAATCGCTCAACGCAGAGCTCGATCGTCTTCCATCCGCTGCGGGGGCGGCGTTCAATTCACTCGACCGCCAACAAGATTCCACCTGCCTTCCCGACACCCGAGTTGACCTACTACAAGAGATATCCGACTGGGTTGATGGAGAAGATGGGCGGTGTATATTCTGGCTCAATGGCTTAGCCGGCACGGGGAAATCGACAATTGCACGGACCATTGCCCAGAGATACAGTAAGGCAGAACGCCTTGGGGCCAGCTTCTTTTTCTCAAGAGGTGGCGGAGATGTGAGCCATGCCAGCAAGTTCTTCACAAGTATTGCCGTACAGCTCGCAAACAACATACCGTCTCTCCGACACTACATTTGTAATGCTATTTCCAACCGCAAAGATATTGCAAGCCAGTCCTTCCGTGACCAGTGGAGCCAGCTTATCCTCTACCCATTATCAAAGCTTAGCAGCGGCTCATCTTCGTCCTCTTACGTGTTAGTAATCGATGCCCTGGATGAGTGCGACAAAGATGAGCATATTCGGATGATTTTGCAACTCTTAGCTGAAGTTCGAATACTAAAAGCTGCCCGACTTCGGGTCTTGTTAACAAGCAGACCGGAAATCCCGATACGCCACAGCTTTTATCAAATGCCCGACGCCAAGCACCAGGACTTTGTACTCCACAAGGTACCGCCTACGATTATCAACCATGATATCTCTCTATTCTTGAGATATAATCTAGGGACAATCAGGCAGGAGTGGAGTCTTGGACCAAACTGGCCAGGCGAAGTGGGTCTGAGACAACTGGTACACAAATCAAGTGGCTTGTTCATCTGGGCTGCTACTGCTTGTCGGTTTATAAACGAAGGCGAAGAGTTTGCTGAAGACAGGCTTGATGAGATTCTTGAGGGCACTGGCTTTGAAGGCACGCCGGAACAGCATCTCGACCAAATATATCTCACTGTACTCCAAAGCTCCATACCTAACACTTTTAGACCACCCGAGAAAGTGCGGTTATGTGCAACACAACGAAAAGTTCTCGGAACCATTGCTATCTTGTTATCCCCGCTTCCCGCTGCCTCGCTAGCAAAGGTAGTAAACCTCTCTGGGAAACAAGTTACCCAGACACTTGAGAGACTACAAGCTATCCTAGATGTTCCAAAGGATATTGCTGGTTTTCTCCGCCTACACCACCCTTCATTTCGCGACTTTCTCCTCAATAAAGATCGATCTGTGGATTTCTGGGTGGATGAGAAGGAGGCACACAAGACATTAGCCGCTGGCTGTATACAGCTAATGTCCCAGACACTCAAGAAGGACATTTGCGAAAGGCATGCTCCTGGTACTCAAGCTAGCCAAGTTGAGAGCAGTTGGATTGAGAACTGCCTTCCGCACGAAGTTCAATACGCATGCCTTTACTGGGTTCAGCATTTGCAAAGGAGTGGCTCTCAGGCTTACGACGGCGAGGAAGCCCACCGATTTCTGCAGGCTCATCTACTACACTGGCTTGAGGCGCTTGGGTGGATGGGCAAGACCTCAGAAGGGATTCAAGCAATATTGTCCTTAGAGGCTCACGTTCTAGTAAGCTATCTATCTATTATTATAGGAGTCTAATTAACTTGTCCTTAGGTTAATGAAAGCCCTAATTTACACGCATTTATTCATGATGCCAAGCGATTCGCCCTATATAACCGATTAGTGATTGAACGGGCCCCCCTCCAGCTATACTGTTCGGCCCTTGTGTTCGCCCCAGAGAAGAGTATTGTTCGAGCAAAATTTGAGAAGTGTATCCCAGCTTGGATCCAGAAGAAACCGAAAGTGCAAGCAGATTGGAGTGCAGCTCTGCAGACGCTCGAGGGCCATTCGAATTGGGTCTGGTCAGTAGCCTTCTCACCAGACGGCAAGCTGGTGGCATCAGCGTCAGCCGACAAGACAGTCCGGCTCTGGGATGCCGTGACAGGCGCGCCGCTGCAGACGCTCGAGGGCCATTCGTACTGGGTCTGGTCAATAGCCTTCTCACCAGACGGCAAGCTGGTGGCATCAGGGTCAGCCGACAAGACAGTCCGGCTCTGGGACGCCGTGAGAGGCGCGCCGCTGCAGACGCTCGAGGGCCATTCGTACTGGGTCTGGTCAGTAGCCTTCTCACCAGACGGCAAGCTGGTGGCATCAGGGTCA
>AYLM01000152.1:0-37391 GCA_001625345.1 Cairneyella variabilis | reverse complement strand
TTTTGGAAAGAGGGGGGAGGGGAGGGGAACATTTATGACATATTATTCTCTTTATTCATTTATTAGATAGGAAGTAAGAGAATAACGCACTTGTTCTTACCATATTGAATTGCCTCAAATCTCGGCTGATCGTAAACAGATAGAGACACCAGATATGGGAGACTGTTTCCCAGGCACTTTCGTCGAGAGCTGGGAACCTGGATACCTACCTCAAGTACTCAGAGGAGAGCCAGGCCGAAATCTAGCTGAAACGGGCCAGTCAAGTTTCCTGCGCAGTCGTTCCTTCCATTTTCAGACGACACGATAAAAACTCGCTTCGCGCAACGCGTGTTTCCCCCCCACGCACCCACAACCTCTCAACCTCTCAACCTCTCAACCTCAAACACTCTTCTTTCCACCAAAAAGCAATGTAAGAGCTCTCGCAGCTTCTTTACAGCTTGGGATCGTTTCGAAGAGCCAAGCTAATTGTATCCCAAGGTAAGTAAAAGGTTCTCTCTCCTCTTGCCAGCCCTTATCCCGAACCTCATCTTCATTTGTCTTCTTCCCGCCCCATATTCATTCAAACAGCTCGCATTTAGGGTCTGTCTTCCAGCCATCTACCTTCCTCCTCCTCAGAGGCCTTTGCTGTTGATAAGCTTGATCTTGCAGCAGCACTGCATCGCAATGTTACCGGGCTGGCTACATCAAATCAAGGTCATCAACCCTGACTTCACACCACAAACACATTCCCCAATCACAGATCTGTATACAAGCTTGGTCTATATTGGTTAACTTGATCACCGGACTGCCTGCTCTGTGTCGCAGCTACATCGCTGGTAGGCATACCTTTGCAGCTCCCTTCATCCCACCCACACATCCTCAATTGCAAAATCTTGTATTCCTTCCGTTTGATCTTGACACCCTGCTCTTTAATACACTTGTCACAAAGCAGAAGTGTTATCAACCTCGGGGTCCTCTCCCCAAAGTCATCTCACCACAAAGCTTTCCACACTACTTCTCTTTGTCAACCACATTGATTGATCTGGGCGCGATTTGCTCACTTCTGATACCTCGTGGCTACCCCATTCGTCATCTTGTGGATGTCCACTTGGAAGTCTTGCACCCTTCGGGTTTCTTTCTCATCAGCATTTCAACCACCACTGAGCACCTTCTCCGAAGCTGACACTGTCTGACTCGAGCACTAACATATTGATTTACAGACGAAATAAAAACCATTTGAACCCTGATCAACACTCGCTGGCCTAACCACACAAAATCGCAAAACATCTGGTGGCCAAAATGGCACACCAGATAAGCACCCAGCCCGGTGGGGGAGGTGGCCTTCCCGGAGACGATCCAGGTCAAGACCCGAATACAAAATATGACGCGGAGCAGTTGAAATTGATTCAAGCTGCTATGATGGTAGGCGAAGCAACTACACTGCCAACTATTGCTTTTATGCTCATTCAGACAAACAGGAAGAACTAGGTGTCGGTCGGAAGGATACTCTGCCTCTTGAGGACAGAGGTAATCGAGGCAATATCGGAAATTTGAAGCCATTCCAGAAGCCATCTGTCGGCAGGACTAATGATGATGTTTCAGCGTGGCAAAGTAAGTTCCGCGAACTTGCTCCTCGAGGACTTTGCTAACATAAACTAGATCTTACTTTCGATGATATTGATCCTGCCGAGAATGAGATTGACTCAATGGGGGACGGACAACTATACAGAATGAGAAATCAGAACACCCAACGAGGCGGACTTAGTGCTGGTCGAGCACGAGGCGGATACTCCAACGTCGGAAATCGTGGAGGTCACTTTGGTGGATCTGGCCGTGGCGGATACAGAGGACCAGGTGCTACACCAAGTCATAGGTATGCAAAGTCTCTCTAAATATTTGCGTGCCCACTAATTATAATCACAGTTTCGCTCCACGCAAGGCAGACCACGACCAAAGAAGAAAGATGAGCAACGGGGCGCAAATTCAATCCACACTTACGCACTTACGAAAGTTGGCGAAGCAAGCACAAGCTAGTGCTCCCAACCAAGGTACACCGAGTAAGAGTAGACAACCCCAACAGGGCCGAAGACAGCCTTCGACGCAACAGACGCCTGGTGCTTGGGGTGGGTCACTTGCTCCTCCGGAAACTTACTTTGCCTCACATCGACGCCAAAACGCTCCATCAAAGCCAGCAGGTGAAACATCATGGCAGATATCAACACCGGCAATGTCTTCTAGTGTTACAAGCAAGGATAGCTTGTATTCACTGCCCTCCCCGGCCAAAGTGAGCCTCCCGCCTTCAAGCTCAGCATATGGAGCCACGGTCCTTCAATCAGCGGCTGGAAGCACTGGTACTTGCCAGGTCCGTTCTGGACTGGGTGCTTCACGATACGCTGTTCCTCAGCCTGTACCATTCACTATTCCGGCAACAGGAACTCTTGTTGCATGGGCGAAGTCAGGTCTCTCTGCTTCCAGATGCGCAGATGCTCAGCCTGTTCCATCTACTATCCGGGCAGCAAATACTGTGAATACATCGGCAAAGACATGTCTCTCTACATCCCGATATGCAGATACTCAGCCTGCACTATCCACTGTTGCGGGAGCAAATACTGATGCAGAGCCTGCTCGCGGCAGCGCCCCGGCAATAGATACCGTTGTTGTACCTCCAAAGACCGGCCTAGCTTTGTCAAAATACGCTGACCCGGATATTCCTGGCCGGACTGTACTCAGAGAGCACCACTGGGTCAAAATCAGCAAGAACGGCGGCCCGCTCGACCGTGGTTGCGCTCGGTTGGTGATCCTCAAGCCGGGTGACGATCTCTATACTTTAGAGATTGAGCTCCGAGATGTCCTTGTTGTCAGAGAACCTATTTCGGACGATGATATTTTCGAGCTTCAAGGCACTGTCGTCACGTACCAGGCTAAGGGACAACCCGCCTCATCTTCAACCATATGGAAGATCACCTTCCAAGTGGTTTATCATGCCGACCTATTCACGGCTCTGGTTTTCTCGAAGAGAAAGCAGAGTTCCCAGCGAACAAATGCAGTTCCTCAGAAGGATTTCAAAATTGCCACAGAGACGCCTGCTCAATCTCACAGTCAAGTTCCACTGGCTGAAACTTCTGCGGTTGCCGATGAGCTTCCCAATGCTCAAATTGGAAATGCATGCTTCGCGGATACCACACAGGGTGCTCATGCTCCACAACAACTCATCTCACTAAATGAGGACGAGATCGAGCTTGTCTCGCAACAGAAGCCTCCTCAGTTCGTCCTGGATTTCCTCAATCTAGACGACGCCGACCTTCTTGAGGGCATCTGCTTCTTAAATGAGTCCCGTCATCGAAAGCAGATGCTTGACGTGTTCTCTGCTAAAGTTGGCATGCCTGTCTTGACCACGATATCCTTGTCAGAGATTCTTAACTCGCAGCAGTATCTGGAGGCCGCTGAAGACTTTGTTGTCCAATTCCTCCGTACATCCGAGATCTTTGCTCGCTTACCAGATATTCTCTCGATTGGTTTTACACAGGATAAAGCCAAGAAGCTGCTGAGCTTAGCAGTCCAACGGCGAAATGACCCCCTTGTTGCTCAGAAGTTCCAGATAATTGAGCGAACAGAACACGCTGCCGATACAACTATTCGACGCATCACTTACTCTGCAAAAGAGTTGTTGGACTACCGCAACAATGCTTGCGAGCTAGGAAAGGATGCCTTGTCAGCTGACGTACGAGAGTATGTCAAACTGAACCGTTCCCAACCAAAATTTGGAAGAAGAGTAGTCCAAGCCAATACTAATGCTGGAGTCAGTGCTATCACCACAGGCCGCGTTATCCCCAGCCCAGGTCCAGCCGGCCAAGCAATCCCACAAATTAAGACTGACGCAGTCTCTGCGGCCGCTGCTATTAAGGGTTGGGCTTCCTTTTCCAGTAATAAGCTAAATGTCGAGAATGCTCCTGGTTTGGACCCTATTTCCGGACCGACCAAGTCGGGCAACGGTGCTCATCCAACAAATCCTACCTCTCGTCCGCCTCCTCGACTTTGTGAGAGTTATGAGGGATTCAAGAGTACAAAGTCTTCAACCCAAAACCAACCATCCGCCTCTAAGGTGGAAACTGCAGTTGGGCCTGTGATTAAGGCAGGTACCAGTGCTCCTCGATCACGTGGCAGTGGACATTATCCTACCAACTCGGATTTTGATCGCCTAGCGGTCACTCTGTCAGGATTGAAGTTGGATGCAGAGGCCCCGACATTCCAGCCCATGTCAGGTGATCCAGTCAAGCAACCCAGTCCGACATCAAAATGGTCCCCTCGGACTGCTGACTTTGTTCCGAGAATTCAGCAAACTCAATGCTCTTCCGAGACGACTTCGGCTCCGGCATACGCAGGACCAACATCCACTATGGCTCCTGTAGTCAATGTGGCCCCAGTATATCAGACAGTGTTGGTCCCAGATTCCAACACTGGAGCTCTCGTGGAAGTCACAGGCTTGGTGAAAGTTGGCAATATTCCGGTCGTTCAGACACAGTTCGTTAGTGTCAGCCAGCCGAGCATGAACTCTCAACAAGACCTCGACTTCAAGGGTATACATCCCGCAAGCTGGACTCCAGTTCAGACTTTCCCTGGTCCATTTCCTCCTCGTGACGAGATGTACAAGCGCCACTTGTCAAATGAATCATCGGGCTCCGAGGGTTTCTTCCGTCCAGATGCACCTCTGCGCAGATCTCCTGAGCGTGGGACCCCGACATGCAGACAGGCTTTGTCTCCCCGTGTACAGGGCGAGCAGATCTCTCAAACTAGGCTCCAGACCATTCTGGACGATAGCTTGTCGAGATCTGCAAGTTCTCCAGGCGCTCGTCGTTAGGTGGTGGTGTTCCTGGCTCACTTCACGTTTTTGATGTTACGATTTGCGGTGGTGGTGAACGAGATGTGAGGGAGGGGGGTGGTGAGATTTGAGAGGGAGGTTGTAGTCCAATGTCGAGGTGATTGCGACTTGGACGAATGACGGAATCATATCATACATCTGATCGATGCCTGGCTGGTGGTCCAGTAGGAAAAGATCAGTGTTAAAGGACTGCAAAATGTGCCAGCTTGTGAAAAGCATTGCAGAATGCATGGTCTGAACTTAGACTAGATAATCGGTTCATTTTTGCTTTGCGAATCTTTGTCCTGCCAGTGATCGAGATATCCAGAAACTTGAGCCACCCAGAAACGAGAGCCAATGGAAATCTCAACGCATCCAGAATTTTAAGCCATCCATGATCTTGAGCCGTCCAAAAACTAAGCCATCAAAGAAATTCAGCCACCCAAAATTGCAGCCATCCAGAGATTCAGACATCCAGAAAGTTCAGCCATCCAGAAAATTTGAGCTACTCAGAAAGCTGTCCAGAAACGTACAACATCCGGAGCGGTAAGATATACAGAGGCGTGAAATACCCGGAGACATGATTATCGAGAAGCGAAGTGGATGGAGGTCGCTTTCCCGTGTGAATAGACCTAAAATTCTGGTTCGAGTGAAAAATGGACGAAGTGAGATTATTTATTAGCTTCGCCTCGTCTATGGAATAAATGGGGTGCCGATTTAGCAGATCTACGACGGCTGTGGAGTCGAGCTAAGCCATTCGTGCTGAGCAAGCCCCTGCATGCTACTGTAGGTAGTAAGACACCGCTAAGAAATCCCCACCGCATCGAACGAAACAAATGCGGTGATTCTCAACTGCCTTCCAAAGACACCTGTAAATACTCTAGACTTCTAGGCATATCAATCGGTCAAGATGCCTGCCTCTATGTCGACCGTAACGACGTCTCGCTCGGACGATGATCAGAAGACAACAAAGCTGAGAGTCTCTTCAGAAAACGTCTCGACAGCCCCTCCATTGGAAGTAAAGGAGCATGATTTCTTCTGGACTTATACCGAAGAACCGCATCGGACGAGGAGACAAGCTATCATTAAAGCTCATCCAGAAGTAGGGACCTATTCTCGCTCTCGATGGTCAGCAATTGACAAACTCTCCAGGTAACAAAACTCTGCGGGCCAGAACCATTGACAAAATACCTAGTCCTCCTCGTCGTATCGATTCAAGTCCTTTGCGCATACCTTCTTCAAAACACGCCATTCTTATCATGGAAGTTCTTCCTCACTGCATATATTGTTGGGGCGACTGCGAATCAGAACTTATTCTTGGCAATTCATGAGATCAGTCATAACCTGGCTTTCCGGTCTGCGAACTTCAATCGAGTGATTGCCGTCTTTGCCAATCTGCCTATTGGAATTCCTTATAGTGCTTCCTTCAGGGTATGTACATCTCAAGCCATTATGAAGGCGGACAAAGGAGAAGAAAGCTAATGGAAAATGGCAGCCGTACCATCTTACACACCACAAATCCCTCGGTGTCGATGGCCTCGACACTGATCTCCCTACAGCCTTCGAGGCCATCTTCCTCGACTCCCTTCTAGGCAAAGCCTTCTTCTGTACCTTCCAGATTCTCTTCTACGCCATCCGCCCCGTCTTCGTGTACAAAGTGCCCTTCACTACCATCCACTTCGCCAACATCTTCGCTCAGATCGCATTTGACGCTATCCTAGTATACTGCTGCTCCTGGCACTCGCTCTGGTACCTGGTTTTCTCCTCATTTCTCGCTGGATCTCTGCACCCGTGTGCAGGCCACTTCATCGCTGAGCATTATATCTTCGAGAAGCTGCCTGCGGCTGCGAAGGACCCATTGACTAACACAGCTATCCCTGAGACTTTCAGCTACTACGGAGCTTTAAATCTGTTGACCTACAACGTGGGACTGCACAACGAGCATCATGACTTCCCGGCCATTCCGTGGAGCAGATTACCTGCACTTCATGAGCTTGCCAAGGAGTTCTACGCGGATTTGCCGAAACATAAGAGCTGGATCGGTGTCATCTGGCAGTTTGTGTGGGATAAGGAGGTCGGTATGACCTGCAGAGTGAAGAGGAAGGAAGGTGGGAGAATAGTCGGTTCTGGGTCGAAGTGGACACAAGAGGAGGTGCAAGCATGAGTTAGCGATGATGTTGGGAAAGATCCCCATAAAGAACGAGTAATGGAACGATGTGTATATGGAAGAATGCAAGCGAGCAAGCGGCATTGGAGCATGGCAGGCGTTTGGATTCTTATTCTTTTCTAGATTGCATACTGCACATAGACTCACCTCGGAATTCGACGCTCTTACGATCACCCGTTCCCTAGGATACATAATCAAGAAGTGCTTTCTCCACGATCGTTCACTGAATGAAGAACCAGGCTTGAACATGATGTACATTTACGGCATTTCTGATTCGTCCTGCACTACCTACGCATGTTCCGCCCAAACGCAGGAAGAAACTTTCCTGATGAAGTACTACTGACCGAGCCCTTCCCAGGTCTTCCCATTTGACGACCGAGGCAAGAGAAGCTAGCAGAGAAATGAGAAACCGTCCGTCGAGGTGCAATAGAGTACAAGAGTGTGAGACAGTGAAATCTTCGTCTTTCGTGAGTGTTGTGCGAATCCGCCAGCCAGAACAAGCTCTGCCTCCCATCTATTCGAGATTCAGGTCTTCAAGACAAGACTCGAGAAAGCAAGAGCATGATCCGCTGTGACAGTCCACCATAATGCATCATCCATCCGTCTTCCCATGCTCAAAATCTACACACACCCTTCCACCAAGAGATCATTATTACTCCTAGAAGAAGAAGTATGCAAGCAGGAAGCTCATCAGACACAACGCAGCTGCCCATTGCAATGGAACGCCCTGAGCTCCTTGTTGAACACGCTGCGCGACATCGTTGACGGTGGGATTGCTGGTCTCGCCCTTGGCAACGTTTCTCATCCGCATTCCACCCTCGTGAGCGTACGACGAAATGGTTGCTTGTGCTTCGGCTAGCTTTTCCTTCAACTCCTCGTAGGACATGGGAACAGCTGCTGCGACTGCGGCGGCAGCACCTTGAGCTGGAGAGGCTGCCTCAGCCTCAGCTTGTGCTGGTCCACCAACTGAACGGCGAGTATCAGGGGTAAAGGTCTCTTCGGGAGAAGGAGAGCGTTGGCTTGTGTAGGCGGGAGGCATGTCAGAGGTTGTGCTCTGCAAGTAGGTTAGACAAGACTTGACGAATGGTAATCTGGACGGAAATCTTACATTGCCATTGACTCCATTAACTCCATTTCTCAAAGGCGTAACAGCAGCAGCGGCAGGAGCTCCGGCTCCAGAGCCCTCAGCTGGGAGATACACAACTCGGATCTTCTTCTCCTGGACGGATCCTTTTTCGGCTTCGTCAACATGCTGCCACTAGCTCCCGTCAGAAACACAAATCATGAGATCTTCTGCACAGATCTTCTTACAATTTGGGCGATGTTGGTAAACTCTTTGTCTGCGGTGACGGCAACGCTCTGGACGAGGAATTTATCTCTGCATTTGGCGTCCAAGGGAGGTTCTTGTTTCATAGCCTGCAGAAGAACTGCGGGAAGCTGGGTCAGCTTCCAGATATATTTCGAGAACTAGGAGATGTAATTCGAGCGTACCAGTAACCTCAACATCTTTTCCGGGCTCGATCCTGCCTGAGTTGGGGCGGACACAGTATCTAAATTGTGATGTTAGTTGCACTAAACATTCGAGGATATCATGTCTTGGGAAGGCATACTGCTTCGGCGCCGTTGTCTTGACCTGTAGCAGAAACAGTTTATCAGTATCCTTTCAAGTAAAAAAATTCCAGAGTCTAGACTCAACATACCTTAAAGGCAACGGGAGTGTGGTTGGGGTTCCTAATCTTTAATGTTTGCGACACCTCGTTGGTAAATGGCCCTGCATTCTCATCAGCACTGCTCACCTAGCAATGGCAGATCGACCTACGATGGAAGCCCAGCTCAGCAGGATCGATCTCGACTGACATGGCTGCGGTGTATGCTAAATACTAAAAGTTGGATGTCGACGTGCTTGGTAGTGGTTGTGGAACAACAGGCTGGCTTCGCGAAGGCCACGATTCCTGTTGTTGCGTAACAGCCTGATTTTTTGAAACGAGAGAGGGAGATAGAAAGCCACCAGTTGAGTGCAAATGAAATGCGCGTTGAATGTTCCTCGCGTTGCTCGCAGATTCACTGTGCCGTCGGAGTGTCAATCTGGTCTGGTGTTGCAGCTCACGCTCGCTTCCGTGAGGTCATCAGTCAAATCGGAAGGCGGCCGATCTGATGCGGCCTGGGACAGCTTCCGGTGGACAACTTTCGACTACGACAGAACTCACGGTCTCACTAACAAATTTTATAAGTCCTCGACTTCTTGGGTCCCTAGTTCAGTTTTCAATATCGAAACTTCCAGGCACAACTCCGGCACATCAACGAGACGCTGCGCAGTAAGCTTCTCAACATGGCGTCGGACCTGGATACGCTGTTGGAGATGGGCTTCGATCCAGTGAGGGCAAACATGGCTATGAAGAAAACTGGAGGACGTAGGTCATATCCTCAAACCTCACAGTATTCAATGCTAACTTACTTGCAGTCAACGCAGCTCTGCAGTGGCTTGAGGACAACCAGGACAAGCCCCTCGAAGAGCTCGAGGGCCCCGCATCGACTGAGGATACCGACCCCACCATCGAACCAGAACCACTCAAGGAAGGCGAAGTCGCTAGATCCATGATCTGCAATGAGTGCGGGAAGAGATTCAGAAGCATGACCCAGGCTCAGGCTCATGCGGAGAGAACGTACGTTCATGCGTTCTCGTGGGGTATTCCTTGGCTAATAAGTGGGT
Organism: Cairneyella variabilis; assembly: GCA_001625345.1. Taxonomy (NCBI): domain Eukaryota; kingdom Fungi; phylum Ascomycota; class Leotiomycetes; order Helotiales; genus Cairneyella; species Cairneyella variabilis. Next base: position 27,677 of record AYLM01000152.1, on the reverse strand, counting down.
TGTAGGGAGCATACCGACTTTGCTGAATCTACTGCGGAGATCGCACCTTTAACTGAGGAGGAAAAGAAGCAGAAGCTTGAGGAATTGAGGGCGAGAGCAAAGGAGCGGAATAAGTTGAAGGAGATTGCAGATAAGGAGGAGGCAAAGAAGAATGAGGTACGTTAGGCCTCCCTTTTTACCGATTCTCTTTTCTGGCACCTCGAAAGTACACAGGCTGACCTTGAACTTGCAGAAAATCCGGATGAAGTCAACCAGAGAGATCCAGGATATCAAGGAGAAGCTTGCCCAAGACGAGCAGATAAAGATTGCAGCAAAGAAGAGACAGGAGAAGGCCGATGACCTCGCAGCAAAGAGACGTATTCAGGAGAAGATTGCCGCAGACAAGGAGGCTCGACGTCTCAAAGCCGAACAACAAAAGGCAGAGAGAGAAGGCCGAGCTCCACCACCAGACCCAAGTCTCGCAGCAGCAGCAGCCGCAGCTGCTTCCCACCCACCAAGCACTTCCGCCCCAGCCCCAAAGAAGGAAGTAATCGAAGCTCGGCTTAGATTGCAGACCGCTGGCGGCGTCGTTACGAAGACCTTTCCTGCTGAGACTACTCTTTTTGAGCTTGCTCATGCTTTGGCGGCAGAGAATGGCGGGGTTGAGGTTCAGAGTTTCACAATGACTTATCCCAAGAAGACATGGTCTAATGGAGTGGATTTCGGGTTGACTTTGAAGGAGGCTGGGCTAGCACCCTCTGCTGTTCTTATTGTCAAATAGAGAGCATTTCACGATGGCTTTTGAGTTTCTAGCTCTTGCCTTTTCATGGTGATATGAGGGATGAGCAAAACGGAATGGCATATGGGACATGAATTGCATCGTGCATAGGACGGAGTTGTGGTGCGGTGGTATTACATGCCAAAATGAGAATCCATTTGGATTCTTCCAGAGAATTTTACTACCAGTGCGCAAAAGAAAGTTGCATGTGACAAAGCCCAAGACGTAGTATCGGCTCCGTTCTAGAGCGAGAATTCCAGCTATCACTCCCAATCAATACCGATTTTCTGGCAGAGCAGACTAAATGCAAGGTGCAAGGCTTTTATTGTCTCCTGGTTGCAAAAGCAGGGTGCCAGTCTTATGCCATGTTTGTTCATGTCTTACAGAGCTCCACAGGCTCAAATCAGCAATTGTCAGCAAGTCAGAGTCGTACATCGAGTTTTTGTCCCGTAATTATTCCACAAGAAATAACTCCAGCCCGTCTTTGAATAATCTGCTAAACATGCCTTCCATCCCTCCCAAACGCCATGCGGAACAGACCTAGCCACTATAATAATCATCCATTCAACCTCTGCCTCTTTGTATCGCCGCCAGAATCTGCTACTCCCAATGGTACGTTGGCTGGCAAATCCGCCAGTGGCGCCTTATTCCCATTTGTTCCTCCGCCGGCATCATGAGGTCTCTTGATTGTTGGTGGCTTGTATTGTCCTCGGTTGGCCATGGGGCTAGGAGTACCTGGAGCGCCGATTCTCCTCGTAGCATCGAGATGTGGAGTCAAAATGTTACCTCTTGGCCCCGGTCCGGCTCCCGTAGAAGCAGAAGCCTGTGACGATCCAGGTACGTGTTTGAGATCTCTGGTGAGTGGCTTAGATGATTTGTGGTCTATTCCAGGAGTTTTAAATATCGATGGAGATTCAAGGTGCGGATTGAAACCCTGAATGTTGTTCGGTAGCGGCGGAGGGGGACCTTGGTGTCCTTCAGCGAGTTTGAGTTGATCTTCAGGGATCTGATTCACTGCTCTGGCCGAGAAGAAGCCCTGTCCCTGCGGAGGGAGAGAAGTGTCATTTTCCTGTGAAGGCTTCTTCACAGGTGATACCGGAGCTGACGGTGGCCCGTTACGGCCAGGCTGATTAAAGACTCGGCCTCCAGCAGCGGGATTTAGCTGGGGTACATGGTTTTGAGGCGGACGCATTCCCTGGCCCGCGCCGCTATTGCTTCTAGCAAACCCAGTGTTCGGTGTCTGAGGCTGCTGGTGTTGATGTGGCTGCACTGTGCCGTTGCCATTACTCATCTGCTGTCCTCCATATAGTGGACGGCCTGGTGCTGCCGTTGACTGTTGGGCAGGCGGAGGAGGCTTTCTCTGCGCATTCGAGGCTCCATTTCTGGGAATATTGCCATTTCTGACATCACTGAAGTGAGCTGAAGCAACGGGCGGCTCTGCAAGGACGACCTCGTCAGGGTGAGACTCTGGATCTGCAACACTGAAGTCTGCTTCATCAAAATCTAGAAACTATCAGCACATAAATACTCAGAACATGGTTATTCCCATACCTCCAAATTCATCATCGAAGGTGTCATCGGTAGCTAGAGGATATTAGCAAGAGCATTCATATTGGGGGTCAGTAAAGCGTACCAATGCTTGTACCTCCGGTCTGTGACTTTTCCTCAAACACCTTTGGTTCCGGCTCTTTCTTGACGGGTGCAAAGTCAGAGTGTCTATGCAGCTTCTCGATGTCCCATTTCGTAGGTGCTGCCTTGACCTTGGTGACCTGCTTCAAGTACTCCTTGTCGTAGATGCAATTACCCAGCACATTACCAAAGTTCCTCAATGCTCTCTTCAGAGCATCTGTAGTACCCTCCTTCTTGGCTTTCTCAAAAGCCGCAGCTTTCCCTTTGCAGTTCTCCATATGTCCATACCCCACGTCTTCGTGAAACGTGCCATCTCTCAGTGTTACTCGAACAATGACGGACAATCCAAGGCTGACTTTCAAAGTCTGAGGATTTTCGTCCACAAAATCAACCTGCACATCCATGATCTGGCTCGACCAGCCATTGAATCCGAATACTTCATTAGCAAGCTGAATGCACTTCTCTGCTGCAAGGTAGTGCACCTTTTGTCCCGATGGACCTGCTCTTGACGAGATGTACTCAGGGCCAAGCTGCTTTTCGAGCCGACTCTGTAGAGTCGCAATTTCTTGTGCGGTGTACTCGGACATTCGTGGCTTGACTTCTTCGAATGGATTTGTTATTATTTTCCCGCCCGAGTTGAGATGCTGCTCTCCGGGGCTGTGGCAAATTAGCATGAGGAAAAAGCTGTTATTTGTATGAAGACTTACGCCGGCATCTTGGAAGTGGCAGGTTAGCAAGTTGGAAGCTTCCTGGCGTTCACATTGATTAAGTTGTTGGTGATGTAGTTGATAGTCGCGTCTGCTCTTGCCTCCGACGCGCCAAGAAATCGCCAAAAGTGTACGCTGCACGTGACTACACTTCCCGAAGAGAAATTGGCGTCGAAAAGGGCCAAAACTTCGTGCTCTAGTTACAAAATCACTTGAAAACTCTCGGAAAATCAACTGTTTGTACGTTGAGCGGATAGAAAAGGTTGGTGCTGCGTTGGAAGTCGTAAAGTGGAGAATGTGCTGGAGTGACGAGAGTTGGCAGTGAGAAATACTCAAGTGAACCAATGATTCTCCGGTAATAAAACAAGATGCTGTAAACATTCTTAGCTGTAGAGCCCAGGTGAGGAGGCATACTACACTCTATATGTCATGATCAGAGCATGGCTTTGGGCTGAGTCTTCGTATACAAATATCATTTCACTGCTCATGTCCATCGGATACTCAAGTTTTTTATGATGATTCCTGTTCACAAATGTGACGTGAATTACTACAGACTGATCCTCCTATGACTGAGAGAGTGTACGCCAGACATCAGCGCCGCCCCAAATGCAAGAAATCGAATTCCTCCTGGAGCCCAGACTCCATTGCATGCGAGTAAAGAATTCAGTAACCTTAGGGGAATCATCATGAGCTTCGTAATGCTTGCCGTTCGCAAAGCATTTGCAATAAACAACGAACGCCGACGTGTGAACTGCCGCCTTCTAGTAGAATCTGGTCGATGACAATCGCCTCACAGCACACGTGTGAATACTCCAAGTAAATCGACCCCTGGGTATCATCTGCCAGCAAAACGTCTTCTCAGATCTACCAAAGCCCAACACGGACGGGTAAGGTACCAGTATTAACACCATAAGTGCCGCTAAAAAGTTGGTTGCGTATCGACGAAGAATCCACACCTGGGCCCATGCCACCTCCCATCCATTCCAGATTCGATCCCAAAGCATCGACAGCAACATGCATGCGTCCTCCACTCTCTTGGTTGTGCTTGGCGAGTCGTTGGTCCCAGCCTCCAGACTGCAGCAGATGAAATCCACCTCCACGCTTCGAAGCTTCACTGATAACTAATGCCCAGGCCCTCGAAATCTCGTCGTAAGCATTGTCCTTGTGGTATTTGAGAGACTGACTGGCCCATTCCGGGAGATCGTGGATGACTTTGGTGGCCACATCGAGATAGTCGAGAGAGGTACTGGTTTGAGTTTCGGTCGGTGGGAGGTAACGGGGTGTAAAGTCGGTCAGAGCGTCGAGCAGATCAGTCAACTGTTGCTTGACACGATTATAGGCATAGTCAGATCCGGAATCACCCCCGTACGGGAAGGCTTCTCGAAGCTTGTCCTGGTACTTGGCTAAGACAGTCGTAACAGTGGCGACATCAGGTTTTGGTGCTGACGAAACCACCTCGGCACCTATCTGAGGATGTTCTTCACAAATCCGCTGAAGTACCAGTCGTAGCTTGTCTGCGTCGAGAGTTTCTAGGAGGCGAGGAAGGGCGAGAGGACGACCAGAGACTTCATTGGTCCTAACTTTCTTCGAAGATCGAGCAAGAGGTCGGGAGGTAAAAGCGGGGGAAGGTTGTGGCGAGATGGACATGCTGTCGTCGACCTCATCGTCGGCTTTTCGCTTTCGGCCGCTCATTCTTGAGTTTGGTGTATGGGGAGGGACTGCCAAAGGGAGAGCTGGTTAGCATGAAGGAGCGCCTACTTGTTGGGGGTTCATACTAGAGTTGTGGTGAGCGTCGTGACGATGAAGTGGGAACTCGGAGAACGACGACGGATGCGACGGTAGCAGAACGTTCATGTTTGCTGGAGCCCGCTTTGCGAAATCAGCTGGGGAGATCGGTGAAAGAATCTCCAGTCGCTTCGAGATGTGGTGAGAATGAGTATTGTAGACTCGAGCTGATTCTTGAGAAGTGCGAATGGATCGGGTAGGAAGCCAAGCTAAATGTGTAGTTCCGAGACTAGCTTGACTGGGGTTTTTGTATTGGGTGGAGTTCAAAACATTCCGCTGGCGAAGAAACTGAACTTCAGCAACGAGTCAACATAAAACCAACAACCTTGCCATAAATGAATTTAAGACTTGGCATTCAATAGCACAGTCATCCTGGATGATAACGAAACTATAACTTATTCGGAGATTGGGCAAGGAACCATACAAAGACAAACTCCTGCAAGGCATGATCTCTCAAAAATCTACCAGCGCTACTATCTCACAACGTAGCAATACCGGTACAGTATCATTTTCTTATTCTAGTCGAGATATGAATCGTTCAGTATTCATAGTATTAATCAGTAAAATCGGGTTTTTATTTTCCTGCTTTAGTCTGGGGATTATGATGGATGATATTGTTTATCAGGGGGTTTTCACGGAACCAGCTTCAATGGGCCCTCCCTCTCGGAACTGCTCATACTTCACATCACAAATACATACATTCTTGCGATCATGGCAAACACATCTCTGCTCCTTCCACTATAAAGCTGGGTTGCCCCCTTTGGAGAGTCTCTGTTTGTCCCCATTGTTCCTCGCTCTCAGATCCCTTGAAATTTTGTAACTTTGCGTGGGAGATTAAGCTTGAGGTACTTTCGAATATATCAAGCCTTGTCCAATCAGTACCCCACGGTATAGAATACGACAGTATCTGGTGATGAAAAGTTTTATAAGGCTTGCCTTATTGCGCTCTTGCTTTTGAAGATTGTGACTTTGAAGGTATATTCTTGGAGACAATAGAGCCTCCAATGCTTCGCGCCCTCAGAAGTTGCCTCGGAACCGCCATGGAAAGTCGACGAGCAGGCGTAATGCGTTGAGTTGGAATGGCACTGAGATATCGAAGCAACTCCTGAGACAAGCTGGCCTGCTGGACTATGCATCTTTGTATGTTGGTCTTCAGAATTCGGAAGTGCTATGTATTCAATATGTAAATACGAGTATCTTGCAGCTCGCTGTCGCTCACTGTGGGAATTGTGGTAGTGTCGGTAATCACTGTATTTATACGGCAACCCGTTACGGTTCTGCGGGAACTCCGAGCTTGCAAAATACTATTTACAGCTTATACAGAAGACGCGAGAAGAGGAATCTATAAGGAGGGAGTAGAGAGTAGAGAGTAAAGGGAAGAATTTTGATGTTCCTACACGTGACCAGTTTTTCTGAGAAGACACGACAGCCAATCGCTTAGGGTGGCCCGACCGTACGACAATATAGAGAAGAGTGATACAGATAGCTTCCTGTGAAGGAAATATAGTGAAGTCCCCCCCATCATGAGAGAGTCTACAAGACATCAAGAATCCTGTGAGAAACAAGTTAAGGCCTTGGAATTACAAGTACAAGTACAAGTACCTAGGAGAGCTGAAGCCGACAATGTGATGCTGCGCAAAACCTTCGGTTCTCCTACCTATTGCCTCCACCTCGATATGAATTGTTCACTAAGTAGATCCATCTTCAGTTATTCTAAGTGAGGGGCAAAAAGTCTCCCCTGTAACCACCGCCAGCCTATCAGGTGCGAGGCTGGGGCAAAAAGGTGGATCGCGCCAATACTGTAAGCGAAGCGCACAACGATTCATCGCGAGAAATTTAATCATCGACGACACGACCAATTCAACCTTCAACGACCACAGCGAAATCCGTCAAAATGGTACGTATATGATGTCTTTCTATGCATGCGAGGGTGATGGACGTGATGGGAGAAGGAGAATTGAAGAGAGAGCGCCGGCATCCGAATTTTCGAAGGCGAAATCGAGCATGCGATCATCCCTCTTCAAATCGACCATCGAGAAGCCGCACATTCCTCTCGAAGCTGGAAATATTGAATACGACGTTGTCGTCTTTTATCGTTCGAACATTCTAAGAGGGCCTAGCCTAGAAGGCGGCGGAGGGTCGATAGCAAACTTGAAAATGAGGAATCTCGAATCGAGGCTAACACAATCCCTCACAGGTCAACGTCCCAAAGACCAGACGCACCTACTGCAAGGGTAAAGATTGCAGAAAGCACACACAACACAAGGTCACCCAATACAAGGCCGGAAAGGTAATTCGAAAGTTCTGGCCAGTGGAATCGATCTGACAGAGTCCAGGCATCTTTGTTCGCGCAAGGAAAGCGTCGTTATGATCGCAAGCAATCCGGTTATGGTGGTCAGACGAAGCCCGTATTCCATAAGAAGGCGAAGACAACGAAGAAGGTCGTGTTGAGATTGGAGTGCACAGCTTGCAAGACGAAGGCACAGTTGGCGTTGAAGCGATGCAAGCACTTCGAACTTGGGTATGTTCTCTGGATTGCAGACGAGTTTTGGAATCAGGGACTAACGGATCTGCAGTGGTGACAAGAAGACCAAGGGTGCTGCGTTGGTGTTCTAGATTCTCTGCGCTTGACGACTTACTTCATGTGGGCATGGGACGGTGGTTTTTGCAAATACAGTGGCTGAGCTGGATGGGACAAGGCACAGCTGAGATGGTTGGGCCTGTGTATCTATCCTCCATCGCCCAAGGAGCATAAGCAAAATTTGCTGATACCAAATTATGTGCTGAGGAATTATGCATTGTGACACTGTGGTTCTTGCCTTTTGATACAGTCCGGAAGCATCGCCATTTCGAGGCTCGGAGTAGCGCTAGGCGTCTGGAGAGTGGTGTGTGTGAAGTTTTGGGATGTTGCTGTAGGTGAGAGAGCAGACTCGAAGTTGTCACTTGAAAGTACATCTGCTCGACCACGAGATGCTTCGCGAACCAAGGGCACCATTTGTTGGATTCCCAATTTACGTTGACTATGAATGCCCAAACCGCGGCCTCCGTCTTTCGGAGTTCCCTTCCAGAGTCCTTCCTGGACTCCCTTTTTTGCTCTATTAAGATAACTTTAAATCTAATTGCAGATCTGAACTATTCTTTTCCGTGTTTTCCACCTTAAGTAACGAAAGTCTCCAATCTTTCCGTACTTGTCAGATCTAGAATCCCTTCCCAAGTCTAACCGTTTTCCCGCCTCCGTACCAAAGCGTCCCTTCCCTGCAGTCCAACCCCTTCTCCTGCCCAACAATCCACTCTCCGTCCTCCATCCGTCCCTTACCCTCCTTCGGCCAATACTCATCCTCCAACCAGGAATTGATACCTTCAATTGTCTTGACCCAATTCGCCATCTTCTCAGGTGTATCATGATCCTCTTGAGTAAGGAATCTACCAACTGTAATGTGCGAGCTCGGCACCACATAGCGAGAGTTCACGGGGACCCCTGTCTGGCTGGCAATGTTGAACAGGTCTCGACGGAGATGGTGGTAGGTGTAAATGTCGTCTTCCTTGGTCCTCTCCCTCGGATCGCTCGAGGTCGCTTTGGTGGGCAACGCTTCTCCAGCAGCCGGGAGGAAGGAGAGGGCCAATGCAGCTCCGTCATAAGAGAGCATGGGTTTGATGAGTCGAGCTCTGTGGAAGTAGGTGTAATCTGTTATAGTTTGGATAGTTGGTTCTCCTAGGCTGGCAATAATGGATGTTATCTCTGGCTGAGTGAGAGAATGGGTGATCTCGAGCGCTGTAAGGTGCAGATTTTGGAGAGGCATGAGCCAGAGTTCTGTAGAAACGGTTGTTAGTTGGGGATCTTGATCCTTAGTGTCGTGAAGAATTATCATCCAAGTCACAAGCTCCGTCGTGGGAGCTAAGCCAAAGTTCTCGGCCTAGGGCCAAGGTACTACAAACGGCAATGTCACTTACTTGGGGCAAAGGCCAACAGCCTTTGTTGAACCTGATCTACAAGAAATCGAATATGAGCTGGAGGACGAGCCCAGAACACAAGGCAGTGCCTCGGATCTGTGAATCCCGGATCAATTGATGGATCCATCAATCTCTCAAGAATTGGATCCAAGATTAATCCGGAGAATTCTGGAGACAACAGCTTGGCCTTCTGTTGGCCATTTCGAGTACTGCGGTGAGTTGCATAGCGTGATTGAAGCTGGGCCTTGAAATAGTCAGTTCGGTTGTCAGGCTGAGGGATATATCTTGAGCTGCCGGAAGGCCAAACTACTTTCACTCGCACCACACGTGATGTTGAGTTTAAAGGGTAAGAACTCCTCGCTTATGACATCGAACATTCCTTACCGGATCATTCTCAGAAGCTTCAATCAAAGCATCGCAAGGATTCGAATAAGCAGCACTGTTAACTCCGGAAAGGTCCTCGAAGTTATTCCGAGAGTCTGCAGACTCGAGCATCGGCTTCGCCATCTTCAGAGAACCAAGCGAGTGTCTCTCTCGATATCAACCTGTATTCTTGTCGATAGAGCTGGTTTGCTTCAACGACTACAGATGATTCTTCTCATTCACTTCTATAGTTGGGTTTGGTTGAGCTTTTGGGGTCCGTGCGTTCTAACTAGTGAGCATCCTTCCCCAAAGCTCCTTCATCCCCCACCTAAGCACCTTCTGAAGTCAATCACCACCTCAAGACAACACGAAACATAATCTGGGATAAAGATCATTTCTTTACATCTTCAATTCAACATGACCAATACAGCACTATTCCATTCTTCATCTTCACGCGCATGGTTTTACCACCGCTCTGGCTCAACTTCGCCTACTCCTTTACAGCCTCACTATCGCTTAAGCATGGAGAAGGCAGCTGGTGCAGGCCAGTACTCAATCTCCATGACGAGGAGATTCGCCCTCTAATTGGCAGAAGAGCCCTGTGAGATTCAAGCCTTGTGCGCATTCACCCATTGCGACGGAACGCCAAATGGAGAGCATGGCTGCTGCAGCAAGACAAAGAAACAACTTCAAATTCTCAAATTTTGAAGAGGTATCAATCAGCGGTAAGTCTTCAAGAGCGAGAATTTGACTCACTGACCGCTAATACTTTACGCCAGGTCACTGAAAGGGGGAAAGCGGGCGCTCGCTTAGCTTATTTAAACCCAAGCCGTCATGGGCAGGGATACACGACTTCGCGCGTTTTCCCGCCATTCCATGGGAGTGAGCCGAAACAAACACATTTTAAGACTAGAGGTCCTCTGTCTTCCTCTATCCCCATCATGCCTCGATCAATACTCGACATTATACTCCAAGTCAGAGATAACTCCTCGGCCTTGGATATGCAACCTTCCTCGGTAAACAGGACCCTATCGATGTACATGGACTTGATATAGAGCTTGAGAACAGTAGGTGTCTGATCTGGGTTGTAAATGCGAGATAAGCGAAGAAATTCTCTTCCTCTTTCTTTCCACCTACCGTGATGGAAGACACGGGATATCCCAACGACTGATTCTCGTGACTAACTTCTGCTCAGAACCATGTTCAAATAACAAAGCTCTACTCATTACGAAGATACTTTCTCCCAGAATGACGCAGCTGGACGGTATACCTTGATACCCCTACGCCTCTTCACCTAAATGAACAAGCACTAATTGAGCATAGGAAAATCCAAAGACAGACGGTAAGGTACTTGGCACTTCGGAAGCAGAGCTTTTGTCCAGTTTTCCTCGGATATTGGCGCCACTTGCTTGGCTTACTTGGACTGGTAATGGTTCAGTCCCACCGAGTCTCTTGGTGAGCAGCCTTGGGCGTTCAACTGCACGAGACTCACACCCCTTCTAGACTCATTCTAGCCGTAGCAGTCGTTTGTGTCTTGACATCTGTGGAGGAGAAATGTCGAGAGGCTTTGGAAGGTTCTGCCCAGCACGTGCCACCAAAAATGGCTTATGTGAAGGACATGCCACTGGCAGATCATGAGGACAGGATGGCTCCGTCCTCATATTCTAGCCAGAGAAAACCGCCGGGCAAAGTGTACTCCCATGGAAGAGTCCTTCAAAGCTTATATCGTTTCGATGACTCGAGTCCTTCTGGTCGGTTTTCTGGAGACACTGGAATCTCCGATAGAAACCTTGGAAAGGAGGTCGAGATTTTAGACTCCGAGGATGAATTCTATGAACTACTGTCTTTGCCGTCCAATAATGACTCTGCAGAATTGACTATCCTCGACACCTCGAAAATGCAAGAGGGCTGGGACCAGGCAAACGATGAAAGCCTTGGAAGCCCAGGTTCTTCCGGCAGGTCCAATTCCGGCTGCCCACTGGAAGGATGAGGGATATGTATGGGGGCGGGCTTGCTGGAGGATCCAACAACGACGTAATTGTCATTGATGATTCTGAAGACTCGGATGGCTGGACCCAGAGAACAGAACCCAGTTTGGTAAACCCAGTCTCCTCTAGGAGACCCAGCCTCCGCGTGTCTCCTAGGATGACGAGAGTCCGTTATGCTGTAAACCATGATGAGCAAGTCGCAGTCATCCTTGACGCCTCCAAAGACTCGCAGAGCTGGACCCAGACAAGAGTGGCTCGTCTGGTAAGCCCAGGTTCTTCCAAGACAGCAGCTCATGGCAGAGCTCTGGAGGGAATGATGGACGTGTTCTCCAATCCAGAATCGTGGATCTGGAAACAAAGAGGAGGTATGAAGATGGCCGTCATCGTCTTGGTGAGGGATGAGAGGACGTCGGATTTTGACGTGAGCCCAGCGCAGCAACAACACAGCTCGAAGGCAGGTGCTGCTCGCGGCTTCGATGAGACTCGAAAGGAAGGATTGTGTGTTCGGCGTCCTGAAAGTAGGTGCGCTCGTTTCTTTGGTGTTTGATGCTCGTTCTTGTCCCGCGTTGCTTGTATATTTCCGCTGTCGTATGCCCGTTGCTGTTTTCGTGCTGTTGCTCGTATGCTGCTTGCTCCTCCGGGTTGTCTCTTATCTCTCTGTGGATGCTGCTTTGAAGTATGGTCAGCGGGTCTCTGATTTCTCTCAAGCTTATCCACAAGTGATACATAACCTGATTCATGTTGTACTTGACCAGATATCGAGACAACTCTGGCTTTCACAAAAGTCGAGGCTTAGTCCTAGCAGGATACAATCATGTTGAGCAAAGCGCTTAGTGATAGTAGCATTTGTTATCGGCTCCGGAATAACAATGAACATTTGTCTTATATTTGTCAGGGCCGCCCAGGACAATGTTAATGGCTTAGCGTTGGTCTCTGAGGAATGAGGTGCGGCGACCGCCCCCATAGTCCATAAGACAAAAATTGCAAACCTCCTTTGCATTTCAAAAATACAAACTCTTCCTTCATTTCGATCCAAAAAGAGCATTTCCTCAACAACTTTCTTCGCATTGGCACGCTTCGTCAACGATCAGCTCATAGTAGCCAACACTTGAGCTCTCAAGCTCTCAAGCTGGTACGTTCCTCTAATCTCCTCGAGTCTCTCCTCCACCCTTCAAAGAAGACTGCAGATCTCGACTCTATCGAGAGAAGACCCTCTTCGTCTCTGCAGTTGCATTTGGCGTCGATCTTCCTGGATCACGCCTTACACCTCGCCCCCTTCCTACCTTCACGTCACTCGCTATGGATCTGCTGCTCAACTTCGTCGTGCGCTTAATCCTCTCCTTGTCGCACCACTACACCTCACAACACAATCGGGCCTGACAGCACAAGCTTTGCAGTTTTGCACTGCTCTCGATCTACTTCGCTCCCGTAAGCTGTCCCCAATCTTTATCACGTCGTTGGCTCTGAGTCTACGGACCAGTTCCGTTGCGCTACCAGCCAGTTTTCTTTCGCGTCGCAATCTTTTCGACATCACAGCATCCTGCAACAAGTTTTACATCAGTGCATCTTCTCCATCTACTGCATCTACACCTCCACCAATTTCCTATCAAGCACATCACTGGCACGATCTTGGCTTCGCTTTGATGAACTTGTGCGCATTGCGCATTGCGTCTCCGCAACTCCTCGACTTTCCCCATCGCACCAACCCTTGTTCTTATCGCACCACTGGCACAAGTCGTCGATTGGATCTTCCCATTTGCAGTACCAGGGCCCCGCGCATCATTTTGAGGGTCTGTCGAATACTTCCTGTTCCGTTCCGTTAAGCCCCTCGTTTGCCGTTGTTCAGTTCCGCACCAATTGTTTTCAGTTCGCTTAGAGCCAACCCCTTTTTAGCCGAGTTTGTTAGTTCTCGTTGTTCACCTTTACACCAGCCCCAAAACTTATTCATGCCGCTTATTACCCCACCCCTCTCTATCGTTGTTCACCTTTGCTCATATTGCATACTTCGGTCACCTCTCTTGAGACTGAGTCCTTTGGTTTTCGTCGTTCACTTTCACACACATTCGAGATTCCTTTACTTGCTTTCAAGGATTCAAGCGGAGCCTCTCGAGCTGGCATCGAAAACTTTGTATACTTCAGCACAAGACCACAACTTCTGCTTAGATACACATTTTCAGATTGCGATTCCATCCACAGGCTTTCAACTTTCATTTTTGCTTCTTGCTAAATGAGTCCCTGTATTAGCAAGTTTTCTTCCACCTCCTACTGCACCACCTTCTTGCCTTTGCTTCAGAATGACACCTTGCTAACTTTCTTGTCGATAGGTTGCATATCAAAAATGGCTCTAGTACCTCGCGCTCGCAAAGCTGCCCCCAAGCGTAGCTATGCTGAGTTAGATGATGATGAAGATGATGGATATGAGGGCGGTCAAGAATCGGATGATGATAGTGGCGGTGAAGACGACAATTACCAGGATGAAGCTAACGCCGAGTCTGAGCATGAGGATGGTGCAGATGTCGATAATGAGGAGTCAGCTTACGATTCAGATGCCGCCGATAGTGACGTCTCGATGGATGATTTCGGTGGACCAAAGAAGGCAAATCGTCCTGGGATGTCAACAGAATCAGATGATGATGTGTCCATAGATGATGTCGGTTCACCAAAGGAGGCAAAGCCTACCCGGAAGACAAGCAGCCAGAGTTTCCCTCCCAGCGCTGACCAAGATGCAACTGGGCAGGTCGTTGACCATTCTGGCAAGCTTCCAATTGCATGTGCCTCTGTTCGAGAAGCTAACTAATTATCGGATATAGGTTCTAGCATTCCTGCTTCAAGCGGACAAGCCACAGGCCCTCAGCAGATACCCAATGCCAAGACTTTCAAGGAGCTCAACCTGAAAGCCGGGTACGAGGCCATGGCCCCTCCCCTTTACGATATTGCGTCAATGTTCGAGCATTTGTCACACCAAGCATACACAAAGGGTTTGGGACCCGTCATCATTGGCCGGAACGGCATTGCATATGAAATTGTTACGATGTGCTCTGGGACCGAAAGTCCAATCTTAGGATTGTCGCTTGTCAAGAACGGTAAGCCTTCCTCGAGCCATTGTCTCTATCTTGTACTAATCCGAATTACCCTCTAGAGTTGAAATCGAGGTTCAACATCGATTTGAATTTCAAGCACCTTTCAAGTTCTGAGATTCATCCTGCCAAGCAGAGATATATCGAGAATAACTTCAACCCTCCGATTATCGCCCGAGATGTCACCGAGCATATTCTCAAGGAGAATCAGATTGGGCCTCATTACGTGTAAGTTATCTGAGATCTTTCCCGCTTCTGTCGCTAATAAATTTACTTTTAGACGTACAGCATGGGGTAGTAAAGTACTGATGCCTTTCAAGCCCGATCTTCTTGTTGCTGGATTTGCTTGCGACGATTTCTCCCCTATGAATGGTTACAAGAAAACTCTCGAAGAGGGCGGCGAATCCGGTGATACCTTTTTCGGCATCCTTGCATACATGAAAACTCACTTCCCCGCCGTGGTGATTCTGGAGAATCTGAAGAATGCTCCTTGGACTGATGCAATGGCCGCGAAGTCTAGGAGGAAGAAGAACAAGCCGAAGTCTATTACGGCTTACATGAAAGAAATCGGCTACGCCACAGCTCATGAAAGTGTGGATACGAAGGACTATTACCTCCCTCACACTCGACAACGCGGTTATATGGTTTGCGTCCGCAAGGCTCTCTGCACCAGTGAGGAGCAACTGCAGTCGATGCTTAAGAGGTGGTCCGATCTCGTCAAGGACTTCAAGTGCCCGGCAAGTATTCCTCTGGAGTTTCTTCTCTTCCCCATGGACGATGAGCGTTTGCGTCTCCTCAAGCAGGAGTCTTCCTTGGTCAACAAGAAGACAACTCCCTGGGCTCGTTGCCAACTTGGCCACAATGATTACTGTGTTTCACATGGCTTGGGTTATGAGCATCCGATTACCCATTGGGAGGCGAATGGCCAAAGACGTCTCCCTGACTATTTCATGGACTCGGGTGGTATGACATCCAGAATTCTCGATTCAATCGACATCGCCCATAAGCGCAACTTAAAGCGCGGCATCGATGACCGCCATTACAGGTGAGTTCCTCGTCCTCTACCTAGGTCTACTTTACTGATTGTCTCTTCAGCCGCGTCCTTGAATTGAGTCAAAATGTGTACAGAGTCGAAGATACTACTCCGAACAGTGTTCAGGGATGCGTCATGCCGCATAATTACGCCTTTTCTACCTTTCAAGGTCATCGACATACTGCCGCTGAAGCTGCTCGCCTGCAGGGAATAAACGTTGATCAAATAGAGCTCGCCAACATGTCGGAGTCTTTGCTTCATGACATGGTTGGCAATGCGATGTCAACAACAGTCATAGGGGCTGTTCAATTGGCAGCATTGATTGCTTTCGAAGATCTCTTTGACGTTACTGGTCGACAGCCGGAACTGAACATTCCACCATCTTCTACTTATCGCGGCGAGAGTGCACTGGTCAAGATCAAGCATGATGCTTTCCGATACACTCCAGTCTGTGCTCGGAGCATGATGGAAATGGCCCACAATACCCGCAGATTGTGTCTTTGCGAAGCACGAACTCAGGTCCTGGTCACCTCCGCGCAGCAATGCGTTCATTGCTTGCATACTTCCTGCCTGAAATGCGGCAAGAATCCAGAACATCAATATGAGCGTTTGAGCAACGACGAGGTGCAGAAGCGCATGTCGGAGCATCATTTCAAAGACTTCTTTCGAAAGATGATGCCGAAGATGATTGATCTCTTTTCACTCACATCTCCTAGTTGGGAAAAGCTCCTCAAGAAAGCTCCATCGACTGCATTCCAGAAGGAAGCCGACTCCCAGAAGAAGGCCAACTCCCGGAAGAATGCCAGGTCCCAGAAGACGGCCAGCTCTCAGGAGACCAGCTCCCAGGAAGAGGGTGACCCATGGGATCAAGTATTGGAGATGACGAAGGCTGCAATGAAATCCACAGTTCTTTACCGCAGTTGCAAGTTGCGCTCATATGGCTGGGAGATCTTCTACGAATCTTCTGATGCGAGACTGAAGCTAGTGGTGTCAGGTAACAAGATTACTTGGCAGCTTTACGCGAATGCCCGCAAGTTGCCTCTGGGAAGTATTGTTGCACAACATCTGAGGCAGTACCCACTTGCAAAGATGGAACCTAATGGTGAGGACGTTCTCAAAGGTCAATGGTCGTTCTGGGTGCCCGAGCCAAAAAAATTCCCTGTCACGATCACTTCGTTCGGTCGTTTGATTGAGACACGCAAATCCGCGTCCGGGATTTACGAATATGCCAACCAGTTCACGCGTGAGAAGATCGAGATGAACATTGACGACTCGAAGTTTGACGAACAGTACTTCGTTCGCGACATTAGGGGAATCTTCCATCACAAGCCTCAATGCGGACAGGCCTTCGATACTCTCCACATTCTTGCTAGCGACAAGCTATCGGAGTCTCCCCTTTTCTTATTCAGAGAGCACACTTTATCAACTGGGGATCCCAAAAAACACCCCTTTGTTTTCACCGAGCTTACTGAGAAAATTGATTTTGGTTCATATCGACCAAATGTCGCTGAACTTCCGCTATACTTTGAGCGGCCGGTTACTGTTGTCGATTTGGAGCCTGCAGCTGGTGATGATATCAGTGGGCCCGATGACAGTGATGATGACGAGGCAGGAATTCGCGCTGATGAAGTCAAGGTCGGTGGCCACCGAGTACTCGATGATCAGCCAATGCCCCAGTATCAGGATATCGAGCTTGAGATTCCTGGCTACTGGGAAGCTTTCGGAAAGGGTCTGGATTCCAAAACTCAACACCCCCTTGAGTATGAGCAGTTAGACGAAAAGTGGCTCGTCGATAGTCATTCTTGCGAAGCTACTCATGCTGTACTCACCGTCCGGGCATCAGTTCCCTCAGAGATTCTTGAGTCATTCCCAAAGAATCAATCATTTGAACTGAATCTGTTAAACCGAGTCAAATTCCATGAGGAGTTCGGCTATGCACTTCTTCCCGGTCTCCATGTCAAAGGCCACCTTGAGGGGGACTTTTGGCGTGATGTCCCTGGGTCAATCTCTCACTGCGAGCGCTGTGCTCCACAACCGCCACGCACCATGTGGAGATGGAAGTGGGTTCAAAAGGGAAAGTCACAGCGATTAGTGCCCTACGATTCCCCACAAGAAGCAGCAGCTTTTGAGAGAAAGATGAAGGAGAGATCAAGCCCGTTAAGGACTTCAGCTACGATTTCACACGTCGGTGGCAAGGGCTGTGATCTCGAGGTCAAAGTCGGCGCCAATCCTCTCACATTGGCTCATCGAGCAGCATTTCAACTTGCTGGCAAAGATGTCGAGGGTGTTATTTTGCAGTATCGAGTGGTGACAAATGATTGCAATCCTCAAAACACAATTTTCGAGCCCCTTGCTTTGAAAAACAATACTTCCCAACCTGAGGCTGACCAACCATTTAGCCCGGACAGACCTCAGCTACGCCCGGAGCAGTCTCGAGCTCTGACTTGGATGCTTAACCAAGAAATGAATCCAATGCCATTTACCGAGCAAGAGATAGTCGATGCTCTCGACAAATACTTGGAATATCGACTGGAGGGACGTGCCACTCGGAAAGTTACTGTTCGCGGAGGCATTCTCGCTCAGGCTGTTGGCTTCGGAAAGACAGCTGTTTCCCTTGGTTTGACCGAGCTTCAGCGACCGGCTGATATCAAGTCTGCTAAGAAGGAGAACCGTCACGCCGATAGCATCGCCACTTCAGCAACTCTGATTGTTGTGCCGGGGCATCTCGTTGCCCAGTGGCAAAGCGAAATCCATAAATTTATCCCAGACGTTGATGAGAGAGACATCCTTCTTATTCACAGAGTTGGTGATCTCAAGAAGTTTGCTGTTCAAGACCATCTCCGCGCCAAGTATGTCATTGCCAACTGGGAGATTTTCTTGAAACCGGACTATGTTAAGAGTCTCACCGAATGGACCGGGATGGCACAACCAGACTTGAAGCAGAGCAATGCTCGGTACCTCAAAGACTGGTTCAAGCGTGCCTTTGAGACTCTAGCTAAAAATAATTCGTTCATGAAGGAGAGTTTGTCGGATCTGAGAGACGAGCTGGAGAGACATTTCGAGGCAGACAAGGCAGCTTCACAGGATGTCAACATCATCCAATTATCGAAGCATCGCACTGGCGAGTTGTACCAGCAAAACAAGCGCAAGGCCACTGACACTCCAAAGGGCTGTGCCACGAAGAAGCAAAAAACTACGAAGGCGCAGGCTCAAGCTACAGAGTATGAAGCCAAAATCGACTCCGGTCATACTACTCAAGACAGCAAGACCAAGGTACCCGAGTCTGTCTTATTTCATTCGCCTGAGATGCTTGTGAAAGCCATCAAAGCTGGCCACAGCTTCAAGAGCATCAAAGGGCTTCCATTGCATGTCTTTGATTATGCCCGGGTGATTGGCGACGAGTATACCTATCTAAAGGACCCGCTCCTCTTCGTCGTCTCAAAGTTGCGTGGAAGAACACGTTGGTTTCTGTCAGGAACACCGCCCTTGAAGGAGTTCGCCAATGTCAAGCCGATGGCTTCTCTCCTTGGTATCAACCTTGGAGTTGATGATCTGACTCCACGAAGATGCGAAGCTATTCGGAAGTCGAATGAGTTAACCCGTAAGTTGTTCAACTTTCCCGGGCGAATTACATTCTAACCGTGATTTAGAAATGGAACAGTTCCTTGCTTGGCAGAGCCCTCCATCGCATGCCTGGCTTAAGGAACGTCACTTGCATGCTGCGAAATTCCTTGATCACTTCGTTCGTCAAGTAAGTTTTGTTTCGATCATTATTGAGGAAGCAGGGGCTAACAGATACAAGGATCGTGCTGAGATCGGTGAAATACCTTGCAAGACTGAACACATCGTCGTCAATCCATCAGGTTCAGAGATTGCCATCAAGATCGAGGTTGAGAACCTGCTCGTGGCCCACGAGTTCAAGGTTGATCATCTTCAAAAGGACCGCCTCGTTGAAGAATGCGAAGAGGGCCTAAAGGTTTTGTTCTTGTGCGCATCACATTACAGGTATTTGAAAGGAGACCTGTCCAAATCCGAGGGTAAAGAAACCGGCGCAACCCCAAAAACCTTGAGCGACATGTGCAGTGTGATCGCTAAGGCGCGCAGGGAAGAACTTAAGGACGTGAAGGAAGAGCTACGTCTCCTCTTAAAGGAGATCCACTGGCTGCACGATCACGCAGTTACCAAAGGCTTGAATCCCTTTGACCACTACGACAAGCTCCGGAAGAAGATCGCCTCCGATTATTATGGCGACGAGAAAGCCTTCAAGTGTCTTCGCGAGATGTTGAAGAATGTCAGACAATCATTCAGCGCTCATGATTGGACGATGTTTTATCGCCCACCTGACTCCAAAGTCACCGACAATGAAAATTCTCAGTTGCCTGAGTTTCCCAAGGGTAATGCAAAAGGTGGATCTCAACATCTCTCAGTTGCAGTGCACCGACTTAACGGTCGATGTGCCACGGCCGAGGTCAAGGCGAAGGAGCTCGTGGAGAGATATCGATCTGCGCGAACTTTCAAGTCACTCTTATCAATGCAGACGAGCATCGGAGCCGGCACTGAGCTCTCCTGTAATTGGTGTCAGCGTACAATGATGGCAGCAAAGACTGTGATTCTTATAAAATGCGGTCATTCACTCTGCTCCAGATGCGCGAGGCCTTCGAAATGCTTAATTCCGTTTTGCTCTGCTCACAACAGCAGGCATGATCGAATTCCAGGTCTTCAAGTGGCATCTGATTCTTCTCACAGCAGCGCTGCTATCTATGGTACGAAGATTCAAGCCGCTGTTGAACTGATCCAACAGAAGGCCATCGAAAACAACCAGAAGGTTTTGGTATTTGTTCAGTATGAGCAAATTCAAACTAAGATAGAGGAAGCGTTAGAGGCCCATAGCATTGCGTTTGCGAACTTGAGCAACGCAAAGACCAAGGCAAAGGTTCTCGCGGACTTCCAAAAGGAGACGACGGACAAAGCAGCCAAGCCTAAGACAACTAAAGGCAGAGCACCTAAGGCCAAGGCCACACCTGCCGAGACAACCAAGGTCAAGTCCAGAAAGTCCAAAGTCAATGTCGATGCAGAAAACTCTGATGAGGAGCAAGAGGATGATTTTATGTCTGACGAGGAGCCCGGGGAATTCATTGAGAACTTCGAGGCCGCTTCCGATGATGGCTCTGACGCCGACGATGATGTTGCACCTTCCAAAGCCGCTTCGAAGAAGAAGAAGACTGCAAAAGACGATACCAAGAAGGATCCTCAAGTCCTCATCTTGAATATCGGCGATGCTACCGCTGCTGGAAGGTAAGCTTTCAAACTATCTTGTGCTCCTAGATTCACAATGGCTAACTTGTTCACAGCAACCTTACTGTCGCAAATCATATCATATTCTTGGCGCCTTACCATGAAACTGGCTATGGATCTCAACAAGCCTGGGAGGCTGCGATGGAGCAGGCAATTGGTCGTGCTCTCCGATTTGGGCAAACCCGCACAGTGAATGTTTACCATTTGCTGGAGGGTCGCACGATCGATGTTGACTGCTTCGAGTATCGAACCGAGAAGGTCCTTAGACTGAAGAACGGTGCCGAGCTCGATCCAAACCAATTGTGTCAGCAAGCAGAGTTAGTTGAACCCGCCGAAAGCATTCATTCTACACTTGGCTCGTCAATGGGCGCCTTGTTCCCTTTCGAACGCTAAACGGTCTGGTCTTGGTAGAGCATGGTGCGATTGGGAGAGATGATATGGAGAAGGAGATGCATGGAAGAACGATGATCGATGGAAATGAGTTATGTCTGTGTGGGAAACCTTCTAGATTAGATAGGTGCGAGGGGAAGAGCACTATCTGGTCTGGGGAGAAAAGAGATCCGTTTGGAGATAGAAAAGGTCCTTGACCACCAAAAGCGAACGATTTTTTCACCAAAAAACCCGCGTTACCCTTAACAGTGTCTTGTGATTTTGGGTATATATATTTGAAGATAAGGAGTTTCGAGAATCTACACGTTCCGGGGGTCCCGATTGAGATGTTGGTATCACAGGCTTCAAGTGGAGCAGAGAAGAACGAGTAGAAAAGGCTACCACAATCGCGGAGACAGCTTTGTCGTTTGATTCTGCATATTGGAGATGTCGAAGCTGGGGAAGAGTGGGTGAGGCTTCTCAAGCCTATCAGCGGTTGCATTCTAGTGATTCGTCCCTGGAAAACAGGCGCTGGTTGTCACTGTAGCTTGCACGAAATCCATTTCATGGTTCCCGTACCGCAAGCTCGGAGCCCCTGCCCTGATTATCAATCCCACTTCCGAGCTGCCACGACTGAACGAAGCCAGCAAGGCAGGATCTCCTGCTCTTGATTACTTATTTGTTTGCGACTACATTTCTCCTTCAATTGAACATCATGTATCCTTGATTTTCTGCTCGTTGTCTTCATCGGAGAGAGATTGAGCAGCAGCAACTTTATTGGCGAGACAAGGAAATTGAGTGCAAGAGTGGCGGGTCACGAGATTTCGGACGCCGCATCTAGAGCTTGAGCATGGCAGTGCAAGATGGAGAAACCGCAGCTCCAAGAGCTGGTGAGGAGACGCCGTTATTGAGAGATGAGGACAGGAGCAGAGGCGATGATGATCAGACTTCAGAGACGTTGACGGATTCGCGGAGTCAAGGGAGAGGCGATGAGGAGGAATTGGTGGATATGGATAAAGCGAATCAACAGGTTGGGAGGGTGAGGGGATTGCTGATTATCCTGAGTTTGTGGGGATTGATCTTTTTGCAAGGTAAGCTGTTCTAGTGCTCGCGGCGATGGACTTGAAAGTTTTGAGAAGAGCGAGGAAGGCAGGATGATTTGACTGACAAGAGATTCACAGCATCGAATATGTCGGGTATCACGACGACTCAGTCAAAGATTGCAGAAGATCTTGACGCATTTGCTATGGCAAGCTGGTTTACTTCTGCATACCTCGTAAGTTCTCGCCAGCTTTTGCAGTGAACCTACTTACAGAGAACAGATCGCAATGTCCAGCACCTCTCCGCTTTTGGCTCGATTGGCTCAGATATTCTCACCAAGAAATTGTGTCCTAGTTTCTTCGTTGTTCTTTGCTCTTGGTGGCGTTGTTACTTCTCAGGCACAGACACTGGAGATTTTTCTTTTTGGAAGAGCAATTCAGGGAATTGGAGGAGCTGGGATCATGACAATCTCATTTATTCTGGTCCTCGAGTTGGCTGGGAAGAAGAGAAGAGGTTTGTACATTGGCCTAGTAAACACCGGCTTCACGACTGGAGTGTCTTTTGGGGCTGTCGTTGCGGGAGCATTGCTGCCTAGCATGGGTTGGGTGAGTTGACTGACAGCTTGAAAATTACATGAAGCTAACCGACTCGCAGAGATTTCTGTTCTGGGTGCAATGTCCAATTTCGTTGATCTTTGGTATCGGTATCTTTTTCAGCATTCCAGCGACCTTCACCTCGGGCCAGGAAGGCGCCGGAGAGGGATCTGTTATCGAGAAACTGGCAAAGATAGATTACCTTGGTGCTGTTACTCTTGTACGACTGCCCGTCTTCATTCCCTGGTGACAAGCTAACTTCCTCAGATAAGCACTGTGTGCTTCTTCCTCTACGGCCTCTCATCACCCAAAATTCAATGGATCGCGATCGTTATCTCAGTCATCCTGCTCGTATGCTTTATCTTCATCGAGCTACGCATGGCCAAGGACCCCATCATCCCAGTGAGCGTTCTCAAGTCCCGCGGCGCTCTTCTTTCGTGCGTGGCTCAGTTAGGCATCATGGCTGCACGCTGGAGTGTTCTGTTTTACACTCCGGCCTACGCTCTCGCTGTCCGTGGTTGGACGCCAGCTGAGGCTGGATCCATTCTCCTACCGACGAACATAGGTTTCGCGCTTGGCGGGATTCTGGCTGGTGTATATCATGTCAACAGATCTGGGAGTTTTTACATGTATGTACTCCCTGGTATTCCTCAAATTCGTGCTCCTTGGCTTTCGTCAAAGCTCCTCTGAATTTCCTCCTCGAATCGTCTTGCACTGAGAAATACTTAAATGCTAATTGATATTTCCCAGACCCAGCATGATAGCCTACAGCTGCTTCGCTGGCACCCTCTTCATCATCTCCCAAATCTGCACAGCCACCATTCCCGCATCCCTCTTCTTCCTCGTTGTCTTCTGTAACGGACTTTGTGTCGGGTCAGCGCTGAACTATACTCTCGCGCATCTTCTGCATCTAACTCCTCCCTCCACACACTTCATCTCTACCTCCCTTCTAACCACATTCCGCGGCTTCGCGGGCAGCTTTGGCTCGGCGATCGGCGGCGGCCTGTTCGTGCGTGTGTTGAAGGCTGGATTGGAGGAAGGGTATGAGAAAAATGGGGGTTTGGAGGGAAGAGAGGAACTTGTGAGGATGTTATTGGGTAGTCCTGCGCTGGTGAAGAGACTGAGTGGGATGGAGAAGGTGGTTGCGGTTGAGGGTTATGTGAATGCGTTGAGGACACTGTTTATTGGGGGTGTTGGATTTGCGTTGGCGATGGTGCTGATTCAGGCCGCAACGGGGTGGACGGCGGCGAAGGACGAGAATGATAGCAATGAGGAGATAGGAACGGCGAATGGGAGTTTTCTGGAGGATGAGGAGTGGGAGGAGGGGATGGAGCAAGGTGTTTGAGTATAGGATCTTGGAAATTGTGAAGTGTAAAAGGGAGGTTGGCTTTGATGATGCTTTGGGATAGATTTGTGACGAGCTTCTAACTCGAATAGATTGTATGTCTCATGATATGAAGAAATGAATTTGAGAAAGGGATATGAAGCCCTCTGACTGTCGAGAACAGATATCGAGCAGGGTTCCTCGGCAATTTCCCCAAGATGCAGTGAGCATATTTCAGGTTGTCGTGATTTATGAAATATGAAGCAACCCGCTTGTGGAAATCTCTCTCGTGTCCAGATACTTCATGAAGACGAATATCTTGTCAATTCCCTAAAGCACAAGCATGAGAAAAATTATTGCACAATTTCCAATTACTCTTTAGTCTCCTCTGGACCACCCGCATCACTCACAACCCGCCATCGTCCAGTCAAGCAATCAACACCAAACCCAGCCTCACAGTGACGACTGGATGAAATCATCACATTCTTCTTCGTACCACTTGAATTCCACGTCGCCATTGTTGTACAACAGCCATCCATTCAAGACGGCCAGCCAACCGATGGCCCGGACGGGAATGGCGCAGCAATGCTTGGCGTTTCAAAACGTCCAGGAACATCCGCCGCGAGCTTCCTTTCTTTCCGTTCGGGCCTTTGACTTCCTTGCTTTTCCCCCCATTTTCTGCCAGAACGCAATCTCTAAATGGGTCAAGTGGCCCGGCATTGGATGAGAAGCGACTCTCAAAGGGTCCTCTTTGATCTTTAAAGGTAAATAAGTATCGGCAGGGAAGGAGCGAGCCAAGCCTTTGGTTGGTGATCGGTCAATTTAAGATTTACCTTGTTGATCGTTCAGGCAATATGATGATACCGACTCACTCTCTCTTTTAAGGAATGGCGCGCCGCCTATTGGATTTCACTCTGTTCAACCTCGCCAGCAAGTCAAATGAATCACTCCGCGATCTAGTGATACCGTATTTTCTAGAAGCCGACATTCCTTCGCCAGCCATCTGGGAATACAGATCCCAACCACACTCCTTCACGTCCATACATAACCTCTTCCTTTCCTGAAGCCTCAGCTCCTTCACTCTCCAAAGAACAAATTCATCACAATGTTCTCCGCACTCATACTCCTGGCCTTTGGCCTCACTGCATCAGCAGCATCGATTCCACGCCAATATGATGGATCATGCACCTTCTCAATGACAGCAGTCGGCGAACCCAACGGCACGATTGTCGAAAGCACCATCGGCGAGAATCAAATCGGAGGAAGCTATCCACAGGGCATCTACTATCTGAACGCAACGAAGATGTTCGATAGCATGAACCACAACTGCGTCATCTTCCCTTCGACACTTCAATTCCAGTGTGTTCAAGGAGCAGCAGTCGGAAATACAAGCTTCACTCTCGCAGACGATGGAAACCTTATGCATGATGGCAGCGAGAACTGGATTGCGTGTCCGGCAGATGAACCTGGTGATGATGGAAGCTATAACATCTTCAGTGATGCAAAGGTACTTGGTACGGGATGCGAGACAGTGACCCTGAAGACTGGAGGATTCAGCTGTTCCGCCCTGGGACGACCCTCTTCCTCTTCCTCCGCATCTACAGCTACACCAACTGCCTCTTCTTCCTTGATTCCAGCATCCAGCACTACATCCACATCTACAACAGCTACAGCCTCTCTAGCCGCCTCCTGTCCAACAGACATCTCCTCCGGCACTTTTGAGTACCCTCACTTGATCGTCCCGACCTCCAACGAAGCTCCCGACTACCAATTCGGCAACTCATACAAAGCTTACATCTCACCCATCAACACCACGCTCTTCAACTTCGACATCCCCGCCGTAGCACCCTACACCGGTACCTGCGCGCTTCTATTCCTCTTTCCCTACGGCTCCGACCTCGCTCCCTCAGCCGGCATGTTCTACTTCTCCGGCATCGAAGAGGAAGAAGGCGAAAACGGCGGCCTGGACTTCGCGTTACTTTCCGGCATCGCAAACAGCAGCACAACATATAATTCTACGCCTGTTGTGGCTACGGATTACGGAAAGACGGAGATCATCCCGGGGAACAATTATACGGTTGCTACGTTTCCGTGTCAGAGCGGAAAGACGGTTACGTATCAGGTTAGCAGTGTGGGGAATGTTGAGTTGGATTATTTCCAGGATAGTGCGCCGAGCCCGATTGGGATCTACATCGTCCCCTGTTCTTGAGGGCATCTTTCTTTCATTGCTGGATGGGAGGGGAAGACAAAAGCTTTGAGGGCGTGTAATTATAATGGCATTGGGCATAAGCATGGAAGGATGGAGTACTGTAATGACTTATGACTGCATTTGCATGGCATTGGTTGCCGAGGGAGGGGAAAGAAGAGACTGGAGGGTGGAAATAGTCATAATCGTAGTCAGTAAAATATAAATTGCATGATCGTCATTCGATTTCATCCAAGTCAAGTGATGATAAGCAAAGAGAAATATTCAAGGAGACATGTCCAAAAAGGAGAGATATTTTGGAGATACCGTTTGTTTTGCCAGCGGCTGCGGCATCTTACTTTCATTTGCTCGGCTCGAAGTAATCTGGTATGATGTACCTTATCGAGCCGAATCCCTTGGTGATCGTCAATTGACCTGCCAAGATATCTAGCATTAAGCTGCCCAGGGTCAGTCGATTGATCCCTGGATATAGTGAGCTAAAGGCAGATGTTTCGGATGACCTGAAATTTCAAAGTTGCTGTAATGAATTTTTGTGAAGCTGTTTTTGTCTCGTTTCCCGTATTTCGTTTGAGTGAATGATTATGTTCAGCCTTTGATTGCTATTAGTACATGGTATCTTTTGTCCGAGTCGCCAATTTTGCAGATCCGAATTCGACCTCCCTCCCCGAATTCAGTCTCCTTAAACGCCCATAATGTTCACTGTACAGCAGGTATTTGCAGATCATCTTGCAATAGAGCAAAGATATCGTCTTAAGACCAGAGTGAAACCAGTGCACCATCATTCTATCATAACGGCGCTGTTCTCCTTCTCATCATCGTCCCCGGTAAGATCGATTGTGACTTTGCCTAAGCTATTGCGCTTTTGGGAACGGTCGACCTCATCGCCATCTGGATGTTCACGCTTGATCGAAGCGTTTGAGATTTCCTGCTTGATTGTGGCACTCGAGTTCCTCTATTTAATCCTGATCAGCATCTGCAAAGTGGTAGGCGATGGAAGAGGACTTACTGCTCGGCTTTGAGTGTATTTCTCAAGCTCGGCTCGTTGTTCGGCAGTCAGATTGTTGATGAATGACAATTCAGGCGCCGATGAGACAGAGACGGGTGTGGGCTCCGAAACCTGCTCGTCTGGCTCAGGAGTTCGTTCAATGACGAGAGACTTCGGAGCGTCTGATAAGTGTTAGAAAGGTAGTCAAGTATGGACTGAGCCGAGGCATTTCTGACCTCGAGACCTGTAGTGGAACTTGGAAATGGCTATATGATGATCTTTGCCGTTCCAAAAGTCACATATATGGAACGTAACAACCCTCGTAGATACTGCATCGTCTAGGCTCGAACCAAATGTGAGTTGCAGTCACAGCAATCAAGAGGGAAAGCCTTACGAAGTGCCGTGCGACTTAGCCTGACCCTTGAGCATCTTCTCATGAACCTGATACGTATTTTGAGAGAGTCTAACCTCTAGCTCCGACGTGTCACTCTTGGACTTCGACTTCGACATGCGATGGACTAAAACTTCTATTTCTCCGAAATTGATGTTCGTGGCCTCGTACTCGTGGGGAGCT
>AYLM01000151.1:0-25268 GCA_001625345.1 Cairneyella variabilis | reverse complement strand
TCATAACCTCGAGATTTTCACGTGATTACTCAAAGGGAACTGCGAGTTTCCCGACACTTTGCTTCATCAGTCGCTACGAAAGTAAGTCTAAATGTTTCGACGTAAACTGACAAATGGGAATTATACTTGTCTCAATCTCAGAAAATTTGAATTTCCGAATGGCCGAGTTGCGGGAGTAGACTCCTTCCGCGGGTGTGAATAAATGTGCTCCTGCTTTGTAATTTTCAGTGGAAAGCATTGGCCTGCGAACTAAGTTTCCATCAACGCGAACGCTAAACTGCAGCTTTGGACAATCCATCTTATAAGGGCGTTCGATCGAACATTCAACTGCGTAGTGCTGAGCAGCGACTGCCTCAATGTAATTAGACACAATCTTCGAAGTTTACGACGCGGTGATGTCGCCTTCTCCGTCATGATGTTCGCTATCATCATCGTCATAATCCTGCAGTGGCTTGTCGTCGACTCGAACTGTGACTTCAACGCCGGGAAGAGATTCAAGGACCGCCATGACGAATCGAGACTGCATGCGCAAAGTGCCAGCAGGTTCATTTAACGCAGATAATTGTAGAGGAAAAGTAAAGGCAAGCAATTTCGATTTATCGTATCAGTGGGACGAAAGATATGGTTGGGTTGTGGATGTCCTCAAGGGTTCCAGCGCATCGGGTCAAACGCGTCGCGAGACGGGTGATCACATGATGAGACTTTAAGAACTGCGGGGCGAAGCTCGATGTCTGTCTACTCTCTCCACAATAATGGAAACAGCTACTGATTTGAGATTCTCTTGCTCAATATACTGTTAATTCTTGTACGGAAGTATATGCTTTGTCTCTAGTATTCAACCATCTCATCAATACCTAGGCATTTACAATTGGCACAGCCTCTCTCTCTCTTCCCGCCACAGCAAGCTCTTTGCTTTAAATTTGACTCGTCTCGCCCAATCTGTCCCACTACCCACCTCGAACGTCGCGTCGCCGCAAGATGTCTTGGTCGACTTCGAGGAACTCTCGTGGCCTCACGATCACATGGGACGAGCCCAATTCATCGCAAGGGTCATATATTAGCGTATTAGTCTCTTCATATAGGCCAGGGTACAGCCTCGTCCGCCAGGAACAGTCCACATACGCGGCAGATGTCTCGAGTTGGGCATGTGCCGGCGGCCGATCAACCTAATTGATCTAGTGCCCCGCGCATCATTTGTTCCTGACCTCCTTCTGCCCTTCCATTCGAAATCCCACTCGGGCGCTTGTGCAAGTGCCATCCCATCCCCATTCTAAATTGTCTCCAATTACAGGACACTGTCTTGCCACGCCACCATCCACTCCGAGCAAGCCCTGATGAAGGACCATGAGGGGTTGGACAACCGCCTAGTCAAATTGTCCGAACGGGCTGTTCTTTCTTGCACTTTGTTATCACGTTATGGCAGATGGGAGATTCGTTCGCCGAAAGGGGTACGGATCTGGTAGATAAGTTGCGGGGTCTTCCCGCAAGGGCCGCAAGGGCCGCAAGCTGTCCCCCTAAGGTCCCTCCCGTGATCTAATCAGGAAGCTCCTCGGCGTGAGACCCGAAAGAGCATCGTGATTCGCGGTCCTGGACGACGAGGGGGCTTACGAAGGTAGTTGCTCTCCTTAGATGCAATAAAAGGTAGATCCACTCCCTTGTTTGTTTGTGCTGCCAGCTTCTGTGCTCGTTTGCTTCAGTCCCTTCTGTATCCACAAGTCAAGTCCTTGGATATCTTTCACGATGCTGTCGCTTTCTCTCCTTTTGGCAATTGTGCCAGCACTCTTTTCAGGGTCTGTGGTCGCCGATGGATGCAACGGCAACACAGCTCTGTGCGATCGCTTGTACTCCAACATTACCTTCATTGGCACCCACGACTCTGCGTTCGTGGGCATCCTGCCCACAGACAATCAGGAGGATTCTGTTGCCGACCAACTCTCGGCTGGCATCCGCATGCTCCAAGCTCAAACTCATCTGAACGACGATGTCATCGAGCTATGCCACACCACTTGCCTCGAGGAAGATGCCGGACCTCTGGTCACATACTTGACGACCATCAAGACCTTCCTGGACGACAACCCAGATGAGGTCGTTACGGTTCTCTTGACGAACGGCGACGCCATTCCCATTGCTGAATACGGAACTGCGATGGTGTCCTCTGGTCTCTCAGAATACGCGTATTCTCCCGATGCCACGCTGACCATGTCCGAGTGGCCCACGCTGCAGACTCTCATTGACAACGGTGATCGTCTTATAATGTTCATGGGTACATCGCTCCTTTCCCTCTTCTCTCACCAATTTGAATATAATAAGACTGATGTCTTCCAGACTACCACGCAGACACCTCAATCGTCCCCTACATCCTCGACGAATTCACCTACTTCTTCGAGACCGCCTACGACGTAACCACGAGTACCTTCCCCTCCTGCGCGCTCGACCGCCCCGCCGGATCCTCTGGCTCCGGACTCATGATGATCGTAAACCACTTCCTCGATCTCGATATCCTGGGCATTCTCATCCCAGACGACTTTGCTCTGTCCAGCACAAATGCTGCTACCGGAACGGGAAGCATTGGCGCCCAAGCGGATCTGTGTTATAGCACGTGGGGACGCATGCCAAATTTCATACTGGTGGATAATTTTAATGTGGGGGATGTGTTTACTGCGCAGAATACGCTGAATGGGTTGTAGGGATGAGGCGATGTTATATGTACTGGTTGTAGGTGCTTGTATATAGGTGTTGGGAGAGAGTGGGAGTAATTTAATGTTCACAAGTTATCACTTGACTGCAGGTTTCCGTCGATCTAGATTTTTGAAGACTGACTCGTCGATTGGCTTACGCTGTGATTTGTTTTATCGAGGATCTGGGAACTTGGCCACGAGTGGAATGGGATTAAATATGGATGTTTGCTTTGGTTTTTTCCGAGATGTATCGTTTAACTGCAAACAAGGCAAGTGCCATATTGCCTGTTGGATCCTCGGACTTGCAGAGGACCTTGTAATTCACGCTTGTTCCTTGTAACCCTAGGATATCTCAAGTCTCAAGAAGCTCAGAAAAGGGCACAGAACCAGATGAACCATCAGGTGATGTGGCAGCCAAAACTTCGTTTGGGAGTCGAAAGAGATTAAGCGAGGCTTCAGGAGAGGACTTTGAGCACTTGAAAGCTAAGTTCAACCCTACACATCTTGCTTTGGGCCTTCAGCAACTCGTTAGTAGTCATTGAGTCACTTGGCTAGAAGTCTCTTGGGATAAATTTGAACATCTAAGGCTCGACTGCTGAAAGTCTCGACGCCTTGCTCGCTTTGAACTTGGACATCTCAAGTCCCTGAACAATCTTGCTGCTAAATATGTATTTAACAAGTTCGGTATCTTCGTCACAGACGCTTTTAAGAAGCATTTGTACCATATGTACCATTTATCGAGATATGATGTTAGATAGAGAGTTTACTTGGGCTTTAATATAAGAGCTTGAGTCCTCGCTCGCTGTGCACCTGGATAGCTCAAGGTCATTGAGCATCTTAGGATCTAAACATCTTAGAATCATCAGCACCTCAAGCGTATGAGTGTGAAATTCATGAACTTGACACGTTCTGTTGTCCGACGAATAAATCCTCGAAGTCATAAGTTTTCATTCTTGATTAGGGGCCAGTTTCTATTGGTCACGTATGAAAAGATGGCACAAGTGGACTTTTGGAGGATACTCATTCAATGGCTCTATCTAAGCTTGGTCCTCGTGAAAATCTGCAGCTTCATTTCTTACACCCATGCCATGCCCGCCCCCGCCCCCCGCGGACCGTATGGTGCACTGTTTCGACAGTTCATGAAACCACCTCCAGTTTGGTCGAGAGTTTGGGGACAGAATCTGGCTCAAGTGCTCTAGTATCATTCTTGGTATTAGCCTCGAGATATGAATTGGATTTCAGTGGCGCTTCCGTAACAATCGAGATCCACGCGTGATTCGATGTATTAGATGGTGACGAATGCATTGCACCAGCTGCTCCATCGCCCATGGTGAACTCACTCTAGAACATTGCGACTCACTTTGGAATTACCATCGCAGCTCTCCAAATCGTCAATCCCTCCGTTGACCCTATGAACCTCTACATACGGCAAACGATCTCGATTCCAAGCCAAAGCCAGACTCTGATATATATCATCCAATCTGGGGACTCTACCTACTCGATCTCCACAAGATTTGGCATCACAGTCACCACAATTGAAGCGGCCAACCCATCCGTGAACCCAGCGGCCATTGCTGTTGGAGAGTCCATCACAATTCCGCCTACAGTGGCCAAACGCGCATTAACCTATTCAACATACACTGTTCAAGCTGGAGATTCTTTCTATTCCATTGCACAAAAAATTGAAACAATCGATGCCGCAATTCAGGCAGCAAATCCAGGGGTGAATCCTGACACCCCAAGCGTTGGTGAGGCCATTGTGGTTCCAGTTGTGCCCGCTATCCAGGCCTCGACCACGTCTTCCTCAGCAACACCAACAGATATGGCGACGCTTATACTGGATTACATCGTCCAGCCGGGTGATACTGCCGCCTCCATTGCCGCGAAATACGGAGACACCATTGCCCAACTTCAGGCCGCCAACCCTGGTCTCAACCTCAACACCATCAAAGCCGGCGACCACATCTTGGTTCCAATAACGGAGCCATCTTACAGTCGCCCAGCTTCAAGTACTCCAGTGCCTTCAAGCAGCACACCATTGGCTTCAGGCATTCCTGATTATGCTGCGGCTTGCTCCGTTGCTTCGAGGTATGCCTCAGCGTGTTCCTACCTCAGCGTCACCCATGGAACAGTTACTGTTGCTGCTACAACACACACCGTCACTATTGCTCACTAGTCTATTATTAAGTATAATTTCTCGACCACTTCTCACCTTGACTCTCACGTACGCCACCGATTCCTAGTGGGAAGAGGCCGGAAGTAAGTTGGAGGATCAAGTACAGCGCGTCGGGGGACTGCCACGTGGTAGAAGGATTTGCAAGCCTTTGTCAATAGTTGAAAATTTGGTTCTCTGTTGCCATTCGGCGGTTGTAGTA
Organism: Cairneyella variabilis; assembly: GCA_001625345.1. Lineage (NCBI taxonomy): Eukaryota > Fungi > Ascomycota > Leotiomycetes > Helotiales > Cairneyella > Cairneyella variabilis. The sequence continues at coordinate 20,215 of AYLM01000151.1, read as the reverse complement.
CATGCTTTCATCCATTATTGTTGCAAATCGTCCCACGAAAGCGTTTATAGAAATGGTAGAAGAATGATATTTTGTATTTCTCGAAAGCTTTTGCTCTATAAAGGTTATGTTCGGAATATGAAATATACTGAACTAGATCACAAATAGAAGGAGTTGAAACATAAGTATCGCAAACCCAAACCCGAACCCAATGATATGTCCGAGAATTCAAACGAAAATCCCAACTCCCAACTCCTTTTCTTTGTCTGACTGTACTCTCCAAGTGCCTCTCTTTCTCTCCAAAGCTTACTATACCAAGAAACTACAAGCCTTAACCGTCCCCTTAATATCCAAAGCACCCTTCAACACATCCAACACCCCCAGCCCCCAATCCACACCACATCCGCCGCACTCGCCGCATTCTCCAGTGTCGCCACCATATGAGCCGCGCCATCCGCACCCTCAATCGTACTCTTCAACTTCAACAACTTTGCAGCAGGCGTAATCAATTCCGCTAATTTAAAAGCACAATCCCCGAGCTTGAACAATGGATTCGTATTCGCCGCATTCGAGATACATGCCGCAATAGAAGAAAGCGAGGACAGCGTTGACGAGACATTGCGTTTCTCAAATATGTGGTCATGAGGGCAAGGCGGAGCGGAGATGCAACTCAGTAGCCAACCCTGCCAAACCACTCGTCACATCCCCAAACAAACTCGTAGCTTCCGTCCCCAGCGGCGCAAGTGCACTCGTGACCCTACTCTCCGCACTACTAGCCACGCTCCTCACCGTCGACACAACGCCTGGTATATCAGGCGTCAATGAAGCGAGGAAAGATGTAGTTTTGCTGGCTCCAGACGCAATGCCGGAATCTACGGCGTGTGCGAGGGACGCGACTTCGGGGACTAAGAAGGAGGCGGCAGAGTCGAGGGCGAGGGTCTCGTTGGAGAGGCAGGAGGAGATGTTGGTGTAGAAGCCGATGACTGCGGCGTCGCCTGCTGAGAGGACGTCGTCTAGGACTAAGGTTATGAGGCCCATGAGGGAGGTGAGGGCTGAGAGTTCGGGGACTGAGAGGAGGAGAGTTGGGAGGGTAGTGTTGGTTGTGGTATTTGAGTATATGGCTGAGGTGGAAGTAGCTGGTGCAGATGATGATGTTCTTGCTAATGAGGACAGGGGAAGTGGGGCCGTAGATATGGCTTTTGCTGATGCCGTGAGACGATTTGTGCTTGTGTTCGGTGTGGTGAATGTGGAAGAAGTTTAAGCAGGAGCGACGAGTAAGGTGCTTGTGAAGGTCTTGCCAATCTCCACTTCGATGTCGATCGTAGTTGTGATAGCGAGGGTGGATACTAAGGGAGCTGTTTGGAGGACAGCTATCCAGACAAAAAGAGAGAATAGGTGCATCTTGGGAATATCTCCAAAGAGAAGCAATCAACTTTTGAGGAATTATAGAGATTTTGGGCAAAGAAAATATGCTAGCAGAGAACTCGCTCGACTCTGAATAAGGTGAAAAAAAGCTACACAATTTGGATAGACATGATATGCAAGCTGGAAGTGGATCGGAGCATCAAATATGAGGAAACATTCTCTTTGCCTCTTGACCAACCTTTTCATCCTTCAAGAGCCTCTTACGCCAACATGTTAGAAATCCCAAAGAAATGGTTAACGTTGCGGCGGCTTGGTCTCTTCCGAGGTCAAAATGTGCTACCGCTGATTTTAGCAACCCATAGACCCAGAGAAACGAACCTCAAAGTACCAATTGTTCTGTTCTCAACCCAATTATCGGCCTCTCCAAGGCTCTCTGGCATTCTGATAGCAGAAAAGAACAGGCATAAAACATATCAGCCTCTGAGGCTGGCATGCTCAAACAGTGATAGTCTTCACTCGAAGACGCTTCCCAGGCTCAAGTATGGGATCTTGCAATCGTAGAGAGTGTTTAACGATTGAATGAGGTCGTGATTGACGGCGTCTAAAAATATGAGACGGCAATCCCCATACTTGCCTAGACAAGTCACTGGATGTATCTATTTTTGACAAGAGGGTTGCGGCTAAGGCCTAATGCCATGCCGCCTCCTTGCCGCGGCGCTTACCCCGAACCACTGTAAGACACTATCTTCTGGAGCGTAAGAGCAAGGAAGAAATTTAAGAAATCATTCGTTGCAACTTCACTTGAATGGTGGACGTTTGTCTAAGCCATCCCGTGGTCGCAGTAAGTTGATTCCAGGGCTCGTCCCGCGATGCAATACAAACGCAGTCAACTAAATATTCGTTCCATGCATTCTTTTCTGCAAATTCGTAAGACTCTTCTTAGTTTCCATGTCCGTTTATGTTTAAACGCCAATGCCGCACTCCTATAACGCCGAAGCAATGCAATGCCAAGCCTCATCACTCCCGCACCTTTAGGCCCTTCAAACAAATTGTCTGTTTTCTTGTGGAGCACCGTAACCAGGAGGTGGCGCAAACTGCGGGCCCCCACCTCCGTAGTGCTGAGGTGGGTTCATCTGACCCAAGTTGATATCGCTTCTTGACGGGCCGCTCGACCACGGTTGAGATTGATAGCCCTCTGAATCCGAGCCTACAGCTTGTAGAGTTCTCTGCTTCCTTGCATTTCGTCGCCATCTCCACCAAAAGAATGGGGCGCAGACTATAACGACGAGCAGAGTCAAAGCAAGCAAAGCCCAGTTATACACCGGGTTCAGCGCGAGTGGGAAGCCCAAGAAACCGTTGGCAATTCCGGCCGGGATCACAACTCGGCCGAGCCAGACGTGAATAGGTGCGAGCTTCGTGGTCGCCTGGGTCTTCTTGTAGATTCGGTGGTGCATGAATCCAAGGACAAATTGCGCAATCATCGCAACTATAATAACGGTACCGAACAGCTGATGAGCAGAATTATAATTCTTAGTCTGCGGAATGTGTTAGCAATGAAACCGCCATTATTTCATTCACAACATACCCGGTTGTACATGGTCCCTGCGTAGATTCCTAAGAAGGTTCCTAGGAGAGCTACAACAGCAGAGAGTGTTTGATTGAGTGCGTGGAATCTAACGCTGTTCAAGATTCGCAAGATCAAGAGACCAAGCGGCATAAGTCCCACGAAAGCCAAAATCATGAGGCAGGCGTGGAATGCAGCAGAGAAATCATGATCGCTTGTATCCTGAGTCTGAGTTGTTCCCGCTGTGTTGAATGAAGCCGGGCCAGGCACAACAGCATTTCCGACCGCTTGCGTCAGGTCCATTGTGAAAACTCCATATGACGAATGGCGTTTGATACCAGCACTTTGATCTTTAGTACTCAGGTCTCCATCCGGCCCAGACGCAAATATGAAGGGTGCTTTCGTGTTCGTAGGGTCGATTGAGCCTCCTTTCCATGACCGACAGTTCGTGCATTGGGCATTGAGTGTGTAGTTCCCATTCGAGATTCCAGTTCCCGATTGCGCGATCACACTGACGTTCGAAGAATAGGACGGTTCGACATGTCCGTAGCTGAGTCTTGGGGACACAGTCAAGTTCTTTCCCGTACCATCGTCGTATACCATAAATATCAAGGAATCATCCATCTTATCGCTGCCCATTCCAACAGCCTGGAGCCAAGTTAGTCGCGATATGCTGGAAGGAGTAGGATACTCACGATCCACGATGAACTACTGGGTCCCGTGAGTGTGAAGTAAAGATCATTATTCTCGTCATTTTGAGGAATCGTAAGAGCAAAGGTAACAGATCCATCGCTGGCCACAAATCCAGAAAACTGTGTTGTTGAAACTGCTCCCGTGGTTGATACCAAGGCTGCTGCGAAGCTTGTCAGTGATGATCTCTAGGACGTTCCTGGCTACCCCAGCACCATAAATAACCTTGAAAACTGGGCCCTCTACATACCCGCAATGGCCAGCACTCCCGAAATCCATACCATCATTACACCTCTGCTTTCTCGTGACGTCGTGAATTGGAATTAGAGAAATGAAGCTTTTTGTATGAGGAAGTTCATGAGGCCAGCAGCAGGAGATTGCGATCTCTTTCTTGTACCGCCAGGGGCGGGATTGCAAGGCGTTCAGGGAACTCAGTCGTTTAGCCGGAAGGTCACTGGCGCTCCCTGAAGCGCTCGATTTATTTAAGGCCAACCCCCTTCGATTCAGCCTACCACAGCCGGCCGGAAGCGCCACCACTCTATGGATACGAAGAAAATGGTTGGCTTGTGGGTTTCGACGTGATTGGTAAAGAACACTTCTTGATTGGCTATGATATTTTTGGGAGAATGCATTCGATGTACAGAGGACCTCGGCGTATACGTAGTAGAAGAATGTCACGCCAAAGAATGGTAGCGAGAGAGTCAGCTGAAGTCAGATTGAGCCTTGGCTTGGCTGAAATCTTCAGGTTTCTCGTTCCTTACCTTTTCCACGAGTGTATTGGCAGCCTTGTAATGCGTCGCTCTTTGATTCTGCTGTGCAAGTAAGAGTTTTTTTTTAACCATCGTGATGGGCGTCATTCTCTTCAGGCTCTAGCGCCCACTTTAGCGAATGAAGGTGAAGATAGAAGCAGCGAACCTGCCTCGCCTGTAAAAGACGTTCCAAAAATTTTCAAAATAGGTAAGAGCCTTGCTCTTCCTCCGGCAATAATTATTGATACCCTAAGATACTTGCAAGTGCTTCTGGAATCAAGAATTGCAGGCTTGGAATCCCGATAGCACAGTGCTATATGGCTCAAGGTCTTCGTTGGCTTTGAAGATTCCTAGAAGGGCGATCTAAGCTTGTACATATCTTGTCTTATAACCCTACCAGAAGTGAACGATTGGGGCACTAGTGAATCTCAATTTCGACAACTCATGCAAGTATAATGGATAAGAACAGAGCCACATGTCATGAGCATGACTTTATGTTTTCATTACAAGATGGTGTTCAGTCACTAGGGAATAGGGAATACTTCTACTTCAAGGGCTTATTGAGGTGAGTAAGTGGAGGAATATGTGAGAGAACGACAAGGTCCGAGTCATCGACAAGCTTTCAGATCTCAAGGCTAGATCCAACATCAAGTCCTGAATCAAACACACTCTCCTTTCACCAGCCTTCCTCTCCCACATCTCCTTTAAAAAAAAACTGCAGAAAAAGTCCTAAAAATTTATTTGCTGATCCTCCGCCATGCCCGCCTTTAAGGAAGAAATTATCCTGACATTTTTTTGATGTTTTGGTAATTTTGTTGTAATTGTGACCAACACCCATAGGTATGGTTTATTGAAACTTTGATCTGCCAGAGCGTTAGTTAGATTCCTGGATATATGGAAATTTGAGAACTTACTGTATATAATGGTGAAAAGTGGCTGGTTGAAATTCAGGTTCTGGTCGACAAGCTGGTAGCCAGTGAATGTGGTATGGTAGTGACAATGGTTGACGGCAAAGGTACGTGGTGACCTGGGTGGACGCCCTCTTGATAATCGGTTGTGGGCCGACGCCGGGGTGAGCCTATATAACAGTTAGCGTTTCTCGAGAAATGCGGTGGAAGGGATTACCTCAAAGGCAAATATGATTTTTGAAATTTGATCCATTTTTTGTGATCTTGGAAGACTATTGAAAAGATGTTAGCGAGTTACTCTTGATATTTTATTCTCCAATAAGTCTTAAGGCAGGCAGGCTTTCAGCTCTTTTGTTCGAATTTTTCTTATTCAAATATATATCACTTAGAAAGCAGGAGGGAAAAGGTATCCCACCGGTGGCTGGGACACGCAAATTTCTGGGCACGAAGGATAGAGTGGTCCTAGCACGAGTGGTAGAGTAGTAAAGCTAGATGGGGGAACCTAGGGCACGAGTGGCTGAAGTCGGCTAGTGTAAGGAGACTAGTTAGTGGCAGAAGAAGGAAACGAGTGCTATAATAAACATGGTGAGATCTAGAACATTATAAATGTAACAAAGCAGGCAGATTTGGGATAGAATGTAGTCAGTGAAAGGAGACTTGTCAATAGCAGCTGAGGAAACGAGTGGCGGATTGAAACTGGTGAGATAACAGCGTATGATAAACCTCTACAAACTAAGTAGAATCAGGGAGTAAGCTTATTACCATATATATTTATCTCTCTTTTTTGAGCTCTCGATCCTCGTTATCATTCGAAAGGGGCGAGTTTCGCAGACAGAACTTCACGCCAGTAGGTTGACAGAGAACAAATCATGTCAGATATTAAGTATATTTGATATTCGATCTTTCGATTATGCACAATATATGTGGCCCAGCCATATGAGCCCATCTATCAACCCACCAAAACGCCTGCCAATTTATATCTACCCACCCACACATCAATCGTTACGCCACATGAAATTCCCCCTCAAGAATCAAATTCTCCTCTAGCGTCATCCTATCACCCTCGAAATCATGTCTCTCCTCATCCCCATCCATCACCTTGTCCATCTTTCTCCTGCACAAGCATCCAAAAGTCCAGATCCCAATACCTCCAATCAATGAAATAGCTGCCAGCATGAAGAATGGCAGTCCAATCCATGCTCCTTTTCTCTTCAGGCCCACGGTGAAAAGAGCAGCCAGTGCCGGACCAGCAGCTAGCGTCCCTACCATCTCAACAATCGCGATGGCGGCGTACAGTTGCCCCAGGTGATCCCGCTCAACCAAACTGGAAGCCAAGCTCCTGACAATAGCCGCAGTTCCCATGCCCAGAGTCCAAATCGCCAACCCGATAATCGTCAAGATTACGGTAGGACTAGCAGCTATCAACAGCGCTCCAATGGTCAGGATAGTAACAGATATATTGGCCAGGAAAAGATCCTTCTGTTTCGAGGTCCAATGCCGGCGAGTCATAAGGTAGTGCGATATTGTAGGAAGTATGCCGATTAAGAGTACGATGTTGACACCTGAACGCAGCGAAAGCAGGATTCCGGCGAAGCGAATGGGCCAGTGGAAGCGGTTCGAGACGTATCGAATACAGAGGTCAACGGATTGGGATGTGAAAGGTTGAATGACAAAACTTGCCAGTAATAGCAAGATAGGGAGCGAATGGAAGACGGATAGAGCACTTGAGATGTTTGCAATGGCTTCGAGAAACCGTGTTTTGGTTGCCGCCAGGAGACCGAGATTGGGGTTTTTGGCGCCGCAATCGCTATGGATGGATGCTGAGTCCGGAGTGAGTGTTGCGGAGGCGTTGGGCCTCGGACGCATGTGTAGGGTTTCAGGTACGAAGACAAAAAAGCAGGTTCCCACGAGGAATATAGAGTTTCCGAGGAGTAAGGGTAGCCAGGCGGATATACCCATTAGCCAGGCTGCGAGTGGGGATGCAAAGAGCTCGGCTATGAGGCTGAAACATTGACCGAAGAGGAAGATATTTGCTCTGCTCATTAGTGAGTTGAGAAATGGAGCTTTCTGGGATAGTTACAGACCTATCTTTCTCGGCGGTGATATCCGTTACAATGGCATAGAACATCATTGCACAAATTGCCTCCCCTCCACCGATCAATGTGAAAGCTGGAGTGACCCAGAACAGTCTGACCGGAAGGACTCTCCATAACTTAAGGACCATCATGTTGAACCATCCGGAGAGGATAATGCCGACTAGTGAGAGTAAAAATATGGGCTTGCGGCCAATTCTGAGAAGTAATTAGCCTACGTAAAACATGGAAATCGAAATCGAGGAATGATGCTCCTCTTGCATATGAAAGAAGTACCAGCTTAACAATCATTGTAAAAGTACTGGAAGATAATATGAACCAAACTCACCTATCTGCTAATAGCCCGTAAGGAATCGTAGTAAGGAGAGCTAGTAACAAAGCCGTCAGTCTCTCTCATTGCACACAGCGTCGTCTAGAACTGGTGCCCCGCAGAACGATTGTACTTACAAGCCGTAGCCCCAATCAATTGCAACCCGGCGAACAATGTATTTAGCTCCCCCTGCACCTCCTCCACCTTACATAGATCCTCCGGAATTCTCTCATCAAACCCTATATGTCCCTCTCCTTGCAGATCATTGTAGTAATGATGGCAGATTATGTCCTCGTATAATCGTATGGTCGGTACCGCGACTAGGAGGCCGCCAAACGAAATAATGAAAAGGTTTGCGAATACGATGATTAGGAGGGTGCGGACTGAGTGTGTTGGGTGAGGAATGAAAGACGAGGAGTGTGTTCGCGCTGTAGAGGGACGCACATTTTGGAGAAGGGGGCTGTCCTCTGAGGCATCGTCGTCGAAGGAGAAGTCTCTCGCAGTCATGGTGGTCGAATAGGGAAGGTGTTCTTGTGCTAGTAAACCTCGCTGTCGCTATCATCCAACGACTCTTGCTTGTTAATACAGGCGATTGCGCCAGCGCAGACTCGCATCATTGAGTAAAGGAACGACCGTTATATACGATGGTATACATAAGATAAGAAAATAAGGAAAGACATCATGTTCGAAGTAGCATCTGAGGCACCGAGTATGATCTCGGCGTTGAGGTACGAGCCTGTCAGATTCGGAGGATTCGAATCGGAAACTGGGATTGCCAGCTCAGGAACAACGCTCAAGCCGCGTCATAGTCGAACAGCGAAAAGGTACAGATAAAGGCTGCCTGGCGAACTTTCGCAACTGAGTTTCTTGATTTGTCTTACATGCAACTTACTTACGGAGGTACGTATCATTCGAACGGTTCCTGATTCGATTATGCATTGTTGTTGAAGGGGAACGAAGAACACAAGGTCTGGGTGAAAGACTTTCAGCCGACCAGTGAGCTACTCCTCGCTTGCAGCGGCCTTGGCACTAGCACGCTTTAGGAAAGAATGGTCTGTGAATCGTTTGAGCTACATGGTCTCCTTCATTTCACACAGAAGCTCGGAATTGATGCCTACATCCAGTTGACGTGGCCTTGCTGTTGAAATCGTAGTATTTTGTTTCTGCCTCCGAGTTTGAGATTCGATGACCTGCCTCATTGAGAACGCGGCGGCTAAGCATCGAGCAGACACGCACTGATGATTAAGAGAAGACGTTCAGGGGTCATTAGATTTGTCGTCTATTGCAGACTTCGGATGAGCCAAGTGGTCATCATTGAATTTCTTTGCACCGAGGCTATCTCACTACTCGATGCAGTTCTCGATCCTCTGGCCAGCAAAATCTGGGTTCGAACGAGGCACGCATCCTCCCCATTCGAACCCGATATTAGTTTCAACCGTATAGAAGGGAGGAAAGATCTATGTGGAGCTCACCTGTCGCTTTTATATCTCACCAGCTCTTCTTAAAGAATGGCCTGATTATAGCACGGAACGACGACAATGAAAGCAATGCAACCCTTTAGATTGAGCTTTGTGACTCCCTTGCTTGAGACTTTCTGCTGCACTAGGGGTATTTGTACCTTCTCACCACTTTCAACCTGTTCCTCGTGCTTAGTTTCTGCAGCTCCAATTTCTCGCAAGTGTTTGCCACTTTAATTCTATTCATCGTGGTTAGGTTCTGCTTACTATAATCCCTTTCACTTGCTCACCATTTTGGTTTTGCCCATCGTACTTGGTTTCTGCTTCCATATTTCTTCCTCTTTACTCACCACTTCCAATCTGCCCATCTTCCATGCTTTCTGATAGTCTGGTCCGCCTGAAAATGTTTACCGCTTTCATCATACCCATTGTCCTTTCTTTCTACCCAGATACTCCCTGCAACTCTCAAAATCTGTTCACCACGTTCAATCCGCCCCTCATGCTTGTTTTTTTCTACCTTATTCCCCCTCTCTTACTCACCACTTCTATTCTGTTCATCGTCCTTGCTTCCTGCTGTCAGCATCGCCATACTTATTTGCCTCATTAAATCCACTTATCGTGCTTGATTTCTGCTGCCCACATGAATTCATGTTCACGACCTTCATTCCGCCCCTTGTACTTGATACCTGCTACCAGCGTTCCCTAATACTAATTGAGCACTTTCATTCTGTTCATCGTGTCTTCGCTTTTGCTGCTCACATTCCCTCACCATGCCTTCTTACAACCTTGGCTTAGCTACCTACACAAACTTTGCAACACCTTTGCGCTTCCTTATTTTCTGGCAATCCTTGACCTTGACTAGTACCATCATACATTGCATAAAAATCTCCCACCTCTTCACATAATCTTATCCCTAGTCACTAGATCTGCTCGGAAAGAGGCACAATTACTGCAGAAAGTGCTTCACACCTGCTTATTATCTTTGCGCTATGCATTGCCTTAGATGCTCTTCTTATTTTCTGTCATCTGCATTTTGCAACACCCCTGGGCACGAGCAAAGAGTACTATCCTGGTTTATAATGATATGGAGAGCAGGCAAGGTCGTAGATAGATTGTGTCAGAGAGCCTAAGTCGCAGGGCGAGCTAGGGCAGGTAACTAAAGACTTTCCCCAAAGTTTTATGCTATTCTAAAGACAAGTTCAACCGCAACCAATTGCTCAAAGGCCGACGTATTGAGAACGAACAATAATATAGTTATTTGCTGATTTCAGCAACAGAAATGCATTTAATAACAGTGTTGCCATTAATGACAGCCCAAACCAAGATACTTTTATCTAATCCTTCCTGCCCTTCTCTTCAGCAAAAATATAATCTGCAATCAGACCACTTTCGACGACATTTAAGGTGGAAATGAGACGAGGATTGCTGCTAGACAAAGCCAAACCGTGATAAAATCGTAGCAACAGTCGATGGAAACCATAGGAGGAACGAGACTGTTGATGTGCTGCTTAATGCAGGCCATCTTCCCAGGGACTGGTAGCGGGGAAATGAGTCTCCATGAGTGCGCTGGAGACGGATCTGAGTTGTGAGCATAGATTATAGAGACTTTTGGATGTTAAGTGAGATAAAGTTGGTCAAAGTGAAGAAGACTGTAGGGATTGAAGTTTAGAAGAAAGCATGAACGTTTTGGCTTCGCAGATGCTTTGGTATGAGAGAAATTTTGACCGTATGAATTTTGGTGTGCTCGTACAACGAGAGAAAGCCGGCTTTGGCCGCACAGTGGTTGAGAACTCTTGAACACAGCATCAAACATTGTTATCAGATCTGATATCGAGGTGACACTTGCTGGTCTGGCCGCTCTCACGATATCTGATCAAGCCACAGGGAATCCTTGAAGTCTTGTTCTCGGGCACTCCGAGCAGGCTATTGAACAATGTATCAAGCGAGAATATGGGAACAAGGATCTTGATGCTATTCCGTGATCACCAGGGAACTGGAGGCGGTGAAGAGGCTGAGGGCGGTCCGGGAGGACCCTTTTGATGAGCGTTGACTTTTAACCACGTTGTTAGCGAAGCCATCGTAGAGCTCAAGCCAGGGCGTTTTGACTTGGCAGCACCCAGGTCAAGGGTCTTCGGTGAGACTATTTTCTTGTAGATGCCAGCTGTCAAAGAAAAGAAATCGTTTCTCTTAGCCGTTTGAATTACCACGATCCAATAGAGATTCGAAGCGAGAAAGCTCCTCGCAATCATTCGAATCAGAATCAAGATTGTGGAACTCCGATCACGGGCGTGCCCGGCCCTTCTTTCCCGCCATGGATATCATATGAGTAAAGAGTAGCTGAGATGTGCAGAGATGCTGTATTTTCTTGGTGGGGAGGTTGAGTTGAGGCTATTGAGGCGCTGTTTTGGGCGCTGGGATGGAGAAACTGCGTGCTGCAGGGGGAGAGCATGCGAACCCAGGGGCTTGGTATAGGGCGGGAGATCGCCTGATGATCTTTCCCCAGTATAAGTCTGGAACCTGCAGCTGAGATGAGGTCTGAAGATGAGATGACTCCAGAGTCCGGATGAGCGTCAAGAATTATGAGAGATTCCGAGGCGGCATCATGAAGTCTCCTGCAGTTACAGTATGGCTGAGCCTTCCGTGCGGGAGACTCATATGGCGTGGCAGAGGGCGGGCCGTGTCTGTAATTTTGAAGATATTGGGTTCTGTGGCTTTGGAGACGGAGATGAAAACATACTACTACGTATCCCGTCTTCGTAATTGCACGAAGTCTAAGCGCATCTCATCGCGCGTGGCCCAGCTCGGGTTGTCCTTCCATCCATGCGCATTTAATGAGATGCAGAAGGCCTGGACGCGGGGTCGGATCTCCTGATTTCTGCAGCGGTTGATGAGATGAGCCTTGACTTGAGCCTCGCTTTCATTCTCGGATCGGTCCCGAAAGGGTTTTCGTGACTTCCCGTACTTGGAAATATAGTACGGAGGTACAGTACTTTATTTGTGGCGTACAGTAGTCTCGACTAATCGTTTCGAGATACCAAACTTGGAATCCGTTCCTGGGCTAAGGAAATATCATGCAAGGGCTTCCCTTCCAACGCATCCAATGACTTTGAGCTTGCTTCAACTCACCATTTCACAATATCGATCCTCAAACTTCAACAACTTTTTAGTGTTTACCGTCGTTTGGATTTTCACAGACCTCGCCCAGTCCCACACTCTTGGTAATCCTTTCAATATTTAATTTAATTTGGTCCTACTTTTGTCCCGAGTCTGTACTTCGTGTCCTTGGCGACCAATCAAAAGCGGTTAGCACGTCGTGTTAACATCAAGCTTAATTGCGCCGTCCACTCACTTCTTACTCCTTAGTATCCGAGCTTGACAACCTCATGTCCAAGCTTGCAGCTACTCCAACATCTCGTCGGGTTCATCGGAGATCAGCGGCCTGTCAAAACTACATCTATGACAATTTGAACCATTATTGCGAGCCAAGATAATGCCTGCCAGCATGAAGTGCCAAGGGTCGCTTCAGCTGTTACGACTCGACAGCCACAGAGCCTCGATCTTGCCAATCTTGGCAATACCCTCACCAAATACCACCCGAGAATGCCTTCTAGAGGCTTCAGCGGCCTCGATCGTTATACTCGTGCTTCTCTCCCGAGTACCACAACGAGGCGCCTGTAGTAGCACATGGAGCCACCCCAACCGGGTGGCTAGCCAGAAGTCTGGCAGACAAGACGAATATTTACATTGGGTTCGTTTCTATAAATGAAGACTATTTCCCATCTCAAGATCTTCTCTCTTCGTCACATACACTTACATTCGTCACATTCGTTCAACTTTCCTTCACCATGCGTTCCACTCTTGTCGTCTCGGCTTTTGCTGCCCTGGCTCTCGCAGCTCCTCACCCTCAAGACATTGAATGGGATCAAGTTGATGCAGCTCCCGATGTCGAGGTTGTTGCTCCTATCGCCGGACCAGCAAGCACCACTGTCTCTGTCTTGTCTATGGCATCTGCAACTGCTATCGCGGATTCGTCTATTGACGGTGTTCAGAGCGCCGAGAAGCAAAAGCGCGACGTGCTCGAAGTCGCTGACATGATCACAACCCGCAATACCGACTGTGGTCCGGAGCCTGCTGGGACCGGTCCCCAGATCTCAACGCAAGAACCTTCCTTCTTGCACTGAGATCCAAATACTAACTTCAATCAGTCCAGCTGACGATGACGTCTCGTTCTTGGCCTATCAATCATTCCACGATGCTGCTCTCAACGCACAAACTCCTCAGGGCTATTCACTTGCTTTCCAAAATTTCAACGCCTCCAGCCAGACTGTTTCATGGCTCGGCTACAAAACCATGACATCCTACGACACCATCGCCTGTGCCAGCTACTGTGACCAACTTGACGGCTGCTCAGCCTTCAACATGTACTATGAGCGTGATCCGAGCATCACTCCCGCCGACGCATGCCCCAATCCCTCTTCAGTGACCAACATCGTGTGTTCCCGCTGGGGAGTTCCCGTCAATGCCACTACTGCCGTCAACGACGGTTCAAACAGAAGTATGCCCCTTCCTGCTCCTACAATAACAGCTCACTAACAACTTGAAAAAGATGATTTCCACGTCGTCATCTCCGGCTCAAACGGCTACAACAAAGCCGCTCCTCCCGCCTCTCAGCCAGGCTTCACGGGACCTGTGGAACTCGGCGGTGCAATCAACGCTCCCAACGACCCCAAAACGAACCAGAACACTTATATGGGCTACAAGTTCTTCTCCTTCTCCACCGTCCAGACATACGCCAATGGCGTCGCAGCCTGTACCGCAGCCTGCACTGCCCAAACCGCCTACAACTCTCGTCACCCTCCTACGGCACCTAAGATGCCTTCCGTTTGCAACCAAGTCGTGGTGTACGTGCTGAGCGATGAGAACCAGCCACAGGGGATCTACTGCGCGATGTACAGCGAGGAGTGGGCGCCGGAGTACGCGACGAATTATGGGCAGTACAGAGGCAGTGACTACTGGAGCGTAAGCCAGGCGTATGCGTATACGAACGCGACGTACGCAAGCCAGTACCAGCCGATTTGCGCAGTGGGTGGATGCCCAGACAAAAGCTATGGCGGTGGGAACTGTGGTGGTTGGGGTGCAGGTACTTGCTAAGAGCTCGTAATGGCGTGATGAGTGTATTTGGGGCATGCAGATATAGGAGTATAAATGGTTGATATTATGGATATAGTTTTGCTTTGTTTTGAATAGTGGAAAGGAGATCATGAGATTTACTTGAATAGAATATTAAATGAATTGTAATGCGAGGAGAGAGATTTCAAGGTGTCAACTTGTCTGAAGGCAGATGCGCATTCTATGCCCTGCTGCTTGGGCTGTTCTGATATAACACGCACTATGATTCTTGACTGCTTCTAAAAGTCTCACTCTAGTGGAAAATAATCCAATCACTCTCTGCTGTCAACAATCTCTTGTGTGCAACTTCTTATACAGTCTTTCCAGTGCATTATTACATGGGGCTCATGCCTCTTGCTTACCACTACGTGTTCTGCACCTTGGTTGTATACACCAACCAAATACTTTAATATCTGGTACATTCGACAACAATCATTCATTCGATAACTCCTATTCATTTGATGACCGCTGTTAATTTGATAATCGCTACTCATTTGGGCAGCCGCAGAATCGAAGTCTGCCTTTTTAATGTTTGGATTAGATTGAGTTTCTCATTCCTTGGTGGAGTTTCTGATCCGATTTTGGCAGAATATCAAGATCTTTAACAGTTTTAATTCTTCTAAAGACATGGGTAGGAAATATATGGTGAATGTTTCTGGCCACCTATACTTTTTATCACATCTTTAGACTATTGTCAATGGCGATATTGTTATCAAATCATTTTCTATTGCCAAAATCAGCAAATAAGTGCTTCATCAGTCGCTCTCAATACCATCTACCTTTGTGATATCTAAACAGCTTGGTGTAATTGTCTTGGTAGCAACACAAAGCTCCGCGGGGGGGTAGGGAGGTTGGGGAGGTTCTGGCTACCTCCCTCAGGTCGTTATGCGACTTGCATACTAGGGCGAGATGTATTATTCGGGTTTCTGCGCTCTCCATCTCATTGAATACTAATTATACTAAGATATATTCTTTTGCTCACAGCCTCTGATACTTGGCAGCACGGCCGACTTGAACATAGCTTGCTTTGAATCCAACAGAAAAATAAATATAACCAAATTTGAACGTCAGCTTCTAGTCTCGCTGAAGCCCTGGTCGATCAGCTTCAGCGTATATTTCCCCTGCGATAACGAGCATTTGCTCTCTGGATATTCTATATAAAGCGAGTGTTCTCCCTATCACAGACACGGTAACAAACCTACAGCCGACAAAACTATACTCCACAGGTTTGTGTGATAGCTGTCTGGGGTTGTGCTGCTCGTTAGTGATATCGCGGTATATATGTGTGTTTGTCAAGTGCCAGTGATGTTAAGTAGAGAGTGTGCTTTATGATCTCTATTCATAAAGCATTACTCAGTTTTGTATTTCTTACCGTCGTCAAATCAGCCTTGATCGTCGATATATATAGCAGAGATACTGGGACAGGAAGAAGCTGAGAAAACATTCATTAATCCTGGATGGCCCTAAGCCGTCATCTAGGTGCAGTATAAGTGACCCTAAAAGGAGGCAAATTTATCAGACTTGTGCCACTGTTGTTCAGGTCTGAGGTGTCTGGAAAACAATAGTGCATTCCTTCATCCTTTACCATTAAAGTATATATATATATGCTTTTGTCCAGCTAAGCTGACATGTATCATGTTATGCTGTTGAGATCATCGCACCGCGACGGTATTATTATTTTCTTCACACTTGTTTGCAGCCAGCGAGCATTCCTGAACACAAAACGTAGAGTGAAGGACATAGGCAACGATATGGCCCTCCTTTAGAGTGCTGTCTTAAGCCTCCTATTACTAGAATATAAGAATTTAATTCGCTTCGAATTCAATACTCGTCGCGAATCCGACCGTTGCATTATACTCAACGGCCGTTCTGCATTCGACGACCGTTTTTCTCCAGGCGTGCTGGAAACCACCACTTGGAACGAGCTTCATAACCTTTAAATTGGGACATGTAATCTTGGTGTCTTGTTACTATAGCATAGCCTAGTTCCATAGATAGGTGAGGGCAGGATGTCCGGTGGTTGCTTGCTTCTTGGAATGTTGTCGAGAGGAAGCTGGATGTGCATTGCCGTTAGGGTTTATGAACACGAGGAGAACGCTAGTCAGTGTGAAAGCAAAGAGCTGGAGAAGATGAATTTATAGGTACTAGTCACTCTGGAGGTGCGAGGCTGCAAGCGAGAGAAAGAATTGGTGGCAAAATTCTTGCCTGCGGTATTACGACTAGTAAGAACTTCTCAATCTCTAAGAATTTTGAATCCTTGGAATCTTTGCTTGACTCTACCGACCTTCATTCTGCGCCTCCTTCTGATCTCAATATACTCACATTTAACATCACGCTAAACATGGCACGAGTTGAGAATGGAAAGATTTTTAGTCTAAAAATCCACCTTTTCCCATCCAAAGAGATTCACAAATCATGAAACTTCATAAACATATGATCTATACTCTTCCCAAGTTCCTAAATCAAACATCCACCCTCTCAACACCTCTAACCCCACCATTACTCTGCCCCTCCGGCAACACCCCATCCCCAATCTCCGCCCTTTCACCATGATCCATCCTCTCAAACGCCTTCCTCACCTGCCCCTGCCAATCACTCCACGCAACAATCACCCACTCAATCGCACCAACCAAATACAGTGCAATACACTGTCCGACCCACAATCCCGCCAACCCCCACCCATGGAACGCAAGCCAGATCCCTAGAGGTAACGCACCCATATAATAACTCACAATGTTAACTGCGGCGCCAATATGCTGACGTCCCATACCCCTCAAACTGCCTCCACAACTGCCATTCAGGCCATCCGCGATCTGGAAGAGTGCCACGTAGGGCATGACTTCAGCCGTCAGGCGAATGACACGAATATCATCGTTAAAGATCTTGGCGTAGAAATCTTTCACTGCCATCAACACAACCAGCACAATAACACCAGCGAAGATAGATAACCAAGCCGCAACATTTGCTGCTCGTGCAGCACCTCTCGCGTTCTTAGCACCAAGCAAATTCCCCACGCGCGCAGAAGCCGCAACACCAATCCCAAACGGAATAGTATTCATCACCTGATCCGTCGTCATGATCACGCTCTGCGCCGCCAACGGAATCGTACCCAATCTCCCTGCTGCCAGGGCAACGATCTCAAAAGCCCACCACTCAGTGCCGACGTGTATTACGCCTAAGATTGCGAGTTTAGCGAAGACGCGCATATTGGAGAGACAGGCGAGGGACCAGCCGCCCCAGCAGCGGGAGCCGGCGATGAAGCGGGAGTAGAGGACGAGGAGGAGGAAGGAGATCCAGTAGGAGAGGCCGGTAGCCAATGGAGCGCCCAAGAGACCGAGGGATAAGGTGTGGATGAAGAGGTAGTTGAGGCCAGCGGATAAAGGGGAAGTGATGAGGAGGACGTAGGTTCCTGGGCGCATGATTTCTGTGTGGTTGGTTAGTGGCCGGCAATGATATGTGTAGGCTAGGAGAAAAGGAAGCGATGTGCAGTACCTTGCGCCTGCAAGTACTTCTTCATAGCCTCGAAGTATATATATCCTAGTCCTCCTGGAATCAAAGCAGTGAGGAACTTCGCACTATCAACACATATATATTCCTCCTGACCCAACAGCCTGAACACAGGAGCAGAGCAAGCCCATAGTATAGCAACTGGGACATAAAACGCGGTGAGGACAATAAATGCTCGCTGCAGGAGCACTCCAAGGTCGTGTGGGTTCTTGCTTCCAGTAAAAGTAGAAGATGCCAGTGTATCAAGAGCCGTAGACCCTCCCAGGGCAATCAACCATGCCGTTGACATAGCAAACATATAACTGAATGCCGCCATTGCCAATGCTTCAGGACTCAGTCTTCCCACTATCAGGACTGAGATTGTTTGCAGCGAGTTCTGGAGCGTGTATGCCAATATCACCGGTACGGAACCTCGCAGCAGGAGGAGGAATTCGGACAGCCATTTCTGGGTAGGAGACTCGTCGTCGTCTTCGAATTCGTACGTTTCGCCTTCGGAGGCAGAGGACGGTGCGTATCGGTGGAAAGGTTTGGGAATCAAGATGGTCCGTTCATTTGGCGGGGTAGATGTTGGTGACGATTTCCTTGAGCGGAGGAAGTTAGGAATCCATGATCTCGACTCGTTTTGGTCGTCCATTTTCTATATCTTGCTGTGAATCTGCAGCATATGAGTCCTCTTGAGAATAGATATCAATTGAATGCTACCGAGACATCGAATGGTATATGAGGGGTCTAGCACAGTAGTGAGAAAAGAGGCAGAAAATCTTGATAATAATTGGAGGTCTGGCTGCAGACCGATATGATGGTACGAAAGTACTGGCTACTATGACAAGTGACAACGACGTTGGCAGGGACATGGTGACAAAGAGAGACGTAACAGAATGGACAACGAATACTTGTATAATGGCGGCCAATAGGACCTACATCGGAGCAGGCTCGCAGGTTCCGCATGGAAATGGAGATATGCCATTGCTGCTCGAGGGATCAGCGTTGTGCTACGAAGGGCGGTCGGCAGATTTGTCAATGGCTTCTATGGGCGGAAGCCGAGGCGGTAGAAAGCTACGGAATTCTGGATTCGGGACAGGAGGATACCATCGAGCCGGCCGGAGGCGAAAATGCAAGTGGAATTGTATTAAATTGTTGTGTAAGGCGGGACGAGGAAGTTTTGTCGGCTGAGATGTGTGGTCGAGCTAGTGGTGTTTTCTTATCTTGACCTTACAACGTAAGCCATGACATTGTCTTATCTATGCGCTTCTCGTAATAGTGCAGCCCGGTGCATAACATGTCCTGGATTACGTAAATTGTGACTTCTTATATTTACACAATTCAATTGCTTCATTTGTGACAAACTTGGAAGCCAAATATTTTATAATTTGTCAAACATAAATTCTGTAGAAGGTGAAGGTGGTCAAAAACAATGTTTCTCGGTGCGGTCCTCCCCTTTCTGCTGTCTTATACACTCGAGTGGCTTTCCCATTGGTGCCCAGGAGTTCATTCGATTTGTTAGAGCATGATCTGTCTGAGACAGTGCAAGATCTCGAAATGACGAGTCTCACATATCTCGCTTACAAGTACGACGACTGCCGTGGGACATCAACAGAACAGCAGGCTGGCTCGCCGCGGACCAAAAAAGCCGGATTAAATAAGCGATAACCGAGGAACATCAAAACGAGACCCTATTTTCTAACGCAAGTTGGCAGTCCTAGGAAAATCGGAAAATACGCTAGTAAGTGTATCTAATACAAAAACGCGTAGAATCTAACTTAACTCAATTCGAGTGTATTTGAGTTTGTGGTTGCGTTTTGAAAATATTTCTCATACAAGAGAGCTTTTGACGGGTCGCTATTTAGTCCGGCTTTTTTTGTCCACCACGAGGCTGGGTATGCCGTGCGACGATTCTCCAGCTCAAATTAAGCGACTCAAGCGAGTGTCAGGGGACACAATTCTCCGAATGGAAGGCCTGAGCTTCAGATCTCACTTTGGCATCTGTCTGATTCTGTCACTCGTATCACCTTCGAATGAGAATCAAACGTTCAATCCTAGAGCTGAAGTCTTACAACTCTACGAGGAACGTTCTCTTGACGTCAACCTGCAAGTGCTTACTCGATCATGAGTTCCTGTCCGGGCCGTCCAACCAAAAGCTTTGAAATAAGGTCGCATGGATGAAGAGGACTCAAAATGTAAAGGATGTAAAGTTTCTTTAAACCATACATTCACTCATGAATCACCTCTAGCTTTACTGTCAAAGTTATAAAAGTAAACCTTACTTAAAGTCTGTCACTTCGCAACTCTTTCTGATTCCAGTGTTCAATCTACCAAATCATCTCACGACCTCCACCTCTCACACCAAAATGTCAACAACAACATCCCCCAGGCTCCCAACCTTCACCCAACTCTAGCATAACACCCCCTACCCCACCATCTCCC
>AYLM01000030.1:0-14738 GCA_001625345.1 Cairneyella variabilis | reverse complement strand
ATATATATATATATATATATATTCCGTTTTATAATACGCGGAATGAAGTCTCACCCCTACTAGCATTTTTTACTGACTTCTCTGCAGAAATATCCCAAATTCTGCCGCAGCTGGTGACTTTACAAGAACCAGACTACATCGAGCACCAGATACTGTCGTTTCAGATGGATCTAGGTTACTGGAAACGAAGTTGCTTCTCAAGCGAGGCAATTCTCAATTGGAGACTACTCTCAGTCACCTGACTGCACAAGCCGAGGGATGGCTTAAGCAAGGACCTTGGTCAGTCACAAACAAAACGAACCTCTCTCCCAGTGGCAATAATCACGACTATACAAGCCAGGCGCCGTACTGGTGGCCATCTTCGACTCCCTCTGGTCTTCCCTACATCCAACGTGACGGCGTTCGAAATCCAGAAATTGAAAAGTTTACCGACCGTTCAGACCTAGGAAAGATGTTCCGAGCCTCTATAACTCTCAGCCTTGCCTGGTACTACACAGAGAATGAGGCGTATGCAAAGCATGCCACCAATATCCTCCGGACGTGGTTTCTTTGGCCTAAGACAAGGATGAATCCCCATCTGAACTACGCACAGATCATTCCTGGAGCTAACACAGGACGATACATTGGGATCATAGATTTCTCTCAAGGATACACCAGTGTATTAGATGCTGCTGCAATTCTGGCAACAGGAGCACCGTGCTGGAACAAGACTGATATAGAGGGATTTCAGCAATGGAATGCGGAGTTTTTAGACTGGCTGGTGAACAGTGAGTTTGGAAAGGAGGAAAGTGCAGCGAAAAACAACCATGGTACATTTGCTCTGATGATGAAAGCTGCCATTGCACTTTTTGTTGATAATAAAGAGCTGGCGAAGGAAGAATTATTGTTAATGCAGTCTCGTATCAAAGATGACTTTGATCCGGATGGTTCGCAATCTAAGGAGCTTGTACGAACACGCAGTTGGCATTACTCTACATTCAATCTTGTAGCATACGCAAGGGCAGCTGCTATCGGTAGGAAAGTTGGGGTTGATCTATGGGGCTACAGAGGTCCTGAGGGTCAGAGTATCCACGGCGCAGTCAACTATCTCATTCCAGCTGCTACAGGCATGAGCAAATGGCTATTCTCAGAGCTGAATTTTGATGTTTATGCTGCGAATGACATTGTGAGAGCAGCAGCGGAGGCTGGGAATGAGAGGGCGAAAATGGCGATCAGTAAGTTGTCGCCTGTTTCAGAGGGAGATCTATGGGCTTTACGCCTAACAGTAGAGCAGCTCGACGCTGTTAGAAGCTAGCAAGTTCTCTATGACCAAAGACAGTTATATAGGTGTCGTCTTATTTCTTGGAGAGTTCATTGTTCAGAAAGAAATTCCGCTTATTTTTTTTGTGTTGGAGGCCACTGTATTTGTGCTATAACACTATTCCATTAACATAAAGCTTGAGTATCTCCGAAAGATATTTTGCTTAAAATTTATATAAGTATAGTAAATAAATTCTTAAACAGAAATTATTCATTATATTTTAGACAGCAAATTATTGATTGAAACCAATGTGCGATTCAATGAAATAAATGTTCACCTGTCGGATTCTTCTCGTGAACAAAGGAATACACCCCAGAATATAAAATGCGGGGCAGTAATTCGCTGCAGCCACAAAATATTAATCAAAGTTATTGCAACTGTGCCCCACCCTGTGGAGTCAGAAAAGTAGAGTAGGGCTGGCACAAAGTGACACCAACTGCTAGTCCCGGATTGCCGGAAGAATGCTCGGACAAGCAACGTCATAGCGACTGACGGGATTAATTCCATCAAGCCCTAGGAACCATGTGCCTCATTTGGACTTAAGAAAGCTAAAAATAACCCTTAAATGGACTCTGTCAATTGTTTGTTAAGTCCTCCTTTCCTGGAAGTTCCACGACAACGCAACCCGCCTGAAATAATATCCGAAAACATAGTTGCAGCACGCACACGTTGGTTATTTTCCTTGACCCTGCCATAAAACCATATTAGATTCTCTAAAATGGCAGCATTCGAAAAGTCTCCAAAGTCTTCTCCTGACATGGATTTGGATACTTCTTCCGGACATTCAGCAACAGGAACGATCACGACTGTGTCTTCAGCGAGCAGCCCTCCGGTGGTGAAAGAGCACGACTTGACTTTGGACTCAACCCTCAGACTAGATCTTGAACTTTCTGAGGCGTTCTCTGAAAACGTTGCTGCGAAAATATGGAGGGTTGCGGTTAGTCACCTCGAACAAGACGTAAGCTACACCCATTCACCTTCTCTCCCGTACAAGCCACACACAGAGAGAGGCGCATGGTACTCGTCTTCAAATCTCCCCTGCTTATCAAGTCCTAGAAAGCTCTCACAGCCTATCCAGAATTTATTCCGTCCACTGGTGAAAATGCTGGAAAGTATGTGTCCAAACCAGCCAAATTCTGGACCTGTGGGTTCTTTCCCGGGAGCATGTACGCCTTATTAGAGCGATGCATGAAATACCCGGGCCATCTATCTCCAAGGCTCCCCAAAAACTTATTTCAAGCTCAACTGCTACTGCTCTGCAGAACTTGGTCAGAGCCGCTCCATAGCATGGCCACGAGGGCGGACACACATGACTTGGGCTTCATTATTCAACCGGCGTTACGCATGGACTGGGAACTTACGGGAAACGCGAGAAGTTTGCAATCTGTAGTTACGGCTGCTGAGAGCTTGGTTTCACGTTATGATGAGAGTTTGGGTGCGATTAGGAGCTGGGATCAAAGGATTAATAAGAGGGAGAGTATCACGGACAAGGAGACGAATTTCTTGGTTATTATTGACAGCATGTGCAGTAAGTCCATAATCATTTAACAACCATGAACTTTAGAGAGAAACCTAATTCCCATCTAGATCTTGACCTGTTGTATTATGCAGGTTATCACACCTCAAACCAGAAAATGATTGAGATAGCCACTTCCCACGCTCGAGTTGTCCTCCAATCCATAGTCCGAGAAGACTATTCAACCTTCCACCTCATAAATATTGACCCGAGAACCGGAGTAATAAAATTCAAAGGCACGCACCAAGGCTACAGCAATACTTCAACATGGAGCAGAGGTCAAGCCTGGGCCATCCTCGGCTTCACACAGACTTACATCTGGACGAAAGATCGCACATTCCTCAATGCCGCCATCAATCTCTCTAACTACTTCCTCGCACGACTCTCAAAGTGCACACATGCGTACCCTTACGTCCCGGCATGGGATTTTGACGCCCCTATGCCTCTCAGCGGAATTCCACTCCGCGACACCTCTGCAGGAATGATAGCCGTCAACGGACTTTTGCTCTTGCATCAAATTCTACACAATAATTCACCCTACCTATCAGCTGCACTCAAAATTGCGAAAGAGACTATGGACTCATCACTCTCTTCTGATATTGCAGCGTTTTCAGTAGGAGACAATGGGAAAGTGAGTGTGGGGAGTGGGAGCTGGGATGGGATTTTGATGCATGCTACTGCGAACAATAATGAGGATGCGATAGTGAGGTATTCAGACCATGGGTTGGTGTATGCGGATTATTTTTTCTTGGAATTTGGGAATAAATTGATGCGGATGGGGTTGGTTTAGATTTTATCGAGTTTAGAAGTGGGACGTAATCAGGGAGGTTGTGTGGATAGATCTGCCAACTTATAGACAGAGTAAACAGGTGATGCTTGTTTTTTTAAGATACAGTACCCCAGTTTCTCATATCGAAATCGAAATCTGTCCCTTCGAGTGTGATTACTCTATCTAGTTCTAGAAACTGTTGCCCGAGAAGACTATGTGACATGGCTGTCAGTTCGTCCTCGATGTTCTCGCTTCCCCCGTTCATGTTCACAACCATGCTGTCGCATTCGATGCCACTTCTCATGATATCGTTCGATAGTTTATCTTTGGCATTGGTGTCTAATCCTTGTGATGCATAATGAGGTAGTAACTGTGACGTGTTCGAGATTGTATTTAGATGATTGGTGTTGAATGAAGGATAGCCTTGGTCTTGGTTCGGATTAGAAGCTATGTTTGGAGAAGGTGATAAGGCATGAGGGTAGAAGTGGGAGCCTTCTTGAAGGCTCTGATTCCTAATCTCGGAAGATTTTCCACTGTTGTTCAGAGGGGAATGGGGCGAGAACGGCCTGAAGTAAGGTTGGTCCGATGGAGTAGGAAGCAGCCCTCCGACATCATAGTCCGCACTAGCATCAGAATAGCCCAGGATATCCATACAGTAATTAGGCTCATTCTGACATTTCGAGTGGAGCTTTCGAAGGTGAAGGGCATATTTTGCAGCCATACACATCGTATTACAATCTTCATTTGTATTTTCATGTTTTTGATATCCCCGCCATCTTTCAGACATTTTTTGCAGGCTGTCGATCAAACTAAAGAATTCTGGCGAAAGGTCGGTATTGTAAAACCGCCAATGCACTAGTAACTGAATCAGCTCCTTTCATGACTATAGCACTAGGTAGATGTGGCTTACCTAGAAACACCCTCGCAGCAACAAACGCACAAAATGCAAACTGGCTGTTCGCTATGCCACCAGTATACCTAAGATACTTCTCGGCAATAGATGCAGTCTCCACGGCAGCTAATTGACAGGTCTCAGCACTACAGGAGCTTGGCAGTTTAACAATATCCGCCCAATCGACAGGCGGATAGGCGATGTGCTGGTGTAGAAGAATCATTGAAGTGTTATGTGTGATGTGTGCGAGGGTTAGGTTAGGATCCATTTTGATAAAAGCAATGTCGCGTGAGACATTCGAGTCTTTCCACTTCTGTGGGAGAAACATCTTCCAGCTAGCCATGTGTCATACGTATTAGCTATCTGATCTCACGACCCAGTCAAAGTGCCATGCTCCTATATACACACATGTACTTTGTGGCGGGAGCAGAGAGACAAATTGATAAGACTTACTGAACAAGCCTCAAATCGAGTTCTTTGAAACGAGTAAGCCAAGCCCCAACTTCCTGTCTATTCCGGAAATCGACATGTTGCTGTAAGAAGAAGGACGTGACTTGGCTTAGCGATTCCGTTGATTCAATGCGGTAGGCAAAGGCTCCTAGCTTAGAGACATCAACATCACCAGCAGCAGAACCACCTCTTCCGCCCGGACTCGAGTCTGTTATGTGATCTTGCTCGTTTTGGGAGGGATAAAGAGATCGGATGTAGGCGATGGAGTTTCCGATTTTTGCGGCAGACTTGTCCCATATCCCGAAGTATGGAGTTACGGCTGGGTCACCGTTAAACCACATCTTTCCGTCGCATGGAAGGCGGCGATGGACATCGTCGGATGTGAGACTGGTGCTCCATCTGGAGAGTCGATGGTTAATCTGGGGCCTTACATAGAGTATTTATCGATGCTCACCCAGAAGTTACGGAACAGAATCTAACGCTAGTGTTAGCAAGACTGTATGCATGAAATATCAAGGAAAACATTACCTATCAAGAAGAAATACATTCCAGAATACCCTTCGCCGCATTTCTACTTCAGTCCATCGCTTTGGCTTCTCAAGCAGAGTATGAGGACGCAAGAGAGACTGTTGCTGCACCTCATCTGGTTCAACTGTCAGACGAAGATATTCAACGGTCCTTGTGAGAGACCCAATGATAGGCCAAGCTTTTGAGATCTGCCCATCTCCCATCTGATCCAGTTTTAGCTAGTGAACAGTCGCAAGGACAGATATAAAATTTACATAGTCAAACGCAAGAATGATCAAAGCCTGGAGATTCTCAACTGAGAGGTTGCCCATGGCATGCAATTTTACCACATTCCTCGAAACTCGCACCTGTCGTTCCATCTCTTTTTGGTCAACCCCAAGGTCTGTAAACTTCACATGCTTCATGGTAGCAGACACCAGTGCATGTAGTAATACTGCAAGCTTCGGCCGTTCTTGAGGATCCTGAAGTTGAGCTTTGAATGTCGGTTTGTGTAGAAAGGGGATCCACGGCTGGAGGACCACGAAGTACGCGTCAACAATGGTATCAAGAATGCGTAGTGATGGCAAAGGAGGGAGAGACTCAAACTCGTCTAATGTTGCCCAACCGTATTCATCTTCGTGTTTTCTTTTTCTTGGTAGATTCGCCTGGGACGAAGCCCGAACCTCAAAGTCTCCATTGCTTGTTGAAATAGGTCTCTGGCAGTTCAACTTCGATGATCCAGTAGTGCTATGGTGCTCATCACGATTCTCGCTAGATGTGACACTACCTTTAGTTTTCAGTTCATTCGCAATCAGCAAGGATGCATGGTAAATGCAGCCCTGGGTATCCAGGGGAGTAAGTGGAGCTTTCTGATTTCCCTGGCTATCGAGTAGTATATTCTCTAAAACCTCTGCTCGGCTTAGCAATCGAATTCTTTTACCGGGTGTAGACAAGAAACCATATACCTAGGCGTCTACTCAAATTTTCGACCGCGCCACTCCTTAATCCCGGCCGCTGTTTCTTATGATCATATAGGCATGCAACCGCTTTTAGTCACGTTAGTCAAGGGGGGATGGGTTGGAGGAGTGCCCAGTCACTCACCAAGTCTGAGGCACTGGGAACATGATGGCTGTTCCCTTGAACACTTCAATTTCCGCTTCCGGCACGACTGACATGCAGGAATATCCTCTTCCTCTCTAGCGGGCGTGGAAGGTCTCGGTCTCTGGTCATTGCCTGGTCCTTGAGCGCCAGGGGTGTCCATGTCGGACAACTCCGATACGTATCACGCTGTAAGATACCTTACATGCGCAAGTTAAGCATGTTATTCCAGCAACTAACGGTGACCTATGCAATTCTTGCAAGCAAACATTTGCAGGTCGGGAGATTTGTCGTCTAAAGGTTTCCCGGTGCCCGTTCGGTAATTAAGTGCTTACCTACTTTCCCCGCACTCTTGACCTTCGCGGCGAAACACTTTCCACCAATTGACGAGAAATATAAATTCAAGTTCTAATATTCTTAGAACATTTTTAGTATTTGAAATAAAATATTCGAAACCGGGTATTTGACAAGGGAAACCCTAATTACTAGTCTCCGAAGAGCTTATCTAGTAAATACGCGTACGAAAATTGCAAGCAGTATTAAGTATTAAGCATCTAAGTACTCTTTATCAAGAAGATATATAAGAGGATATCTAAGGTCTAAGGCGAGCACATTTGAATTTAAATTGCTATAGAACAGGAATTTGGCTAGGCCTTTATTATCGTTAACATCACGTAAAAGGATGAAAATAGCCAGGTAATTTCTAATTTTTCCCCAATAACGTTGTAAAGACTGAAAGTTTACATTCGACGATCGATACCCATTCAAAGAGTTGATTATCAAGATAAGCAAGAATTGCAAGCACTGTACAAGATACCCTAGGCTACATATAGTGATGAATTAACAACTTAAACAGTATTCCAAGGGCCGATTATAGCTTGTCCTACCCAACATGATAAGAAATCCCTCGCAGCCCATAGATTAAGGCTACTCGACCCTCTATGCATTCTCAACAACCTCAACATTACCTTTATTCTCCCCAACGGTCTCCTCGTCCACGATCTTCTTGTTGGATGCACCGTCGAACATTTGACCGACTTCCTCTAAAGACAGATTCTTCGTCTCGGGATAGAAAAAGAAGATGATCAAGAAGTTGCTAATCAGAACACAGCACCAGACAATATAATATTTCCACTTGATAGCAGCAAGAGCAATCGGATTGACATATCCACTGAACAAATTGGCCCCGGCGTCACCAAACTGTTTGATAACAAACGCTTTCGCTCGAAGGTCGTACGGACTGACTTCGGCAACATAGCTGTCTACCATGGGACCTGGCATTTTGTAGAAAATACCAAAGATGAAAATCATGGCAACGGTAGCTCGGCCCATGGCAGCGTTCGAGAAGTCTTGACCTTGATTGACACCTGTCAAGACGGTAAGGATTAGGAAGGCCGAAAACATTCCTGCCATGCCGATTAAAAACATAGGCCGACGGCCGACGCGGTCAATGACTAGGGAGAAAATGTTTCCAAAAACAAATCCATTGATAGTTATTCCTCCATTGATGAGAAGCTGAGTCGTTGTTCCCGTTATACCGATAGAATCCAGAACGAGATGCAGATAGTATGAGATCAGAGCATTTCCACACCACTGGATAATGAATCCAACGGTAGTGATAATGAAAAGTCTGTATCTGTTGGCGGGAGTGCGCCACCATTCTGCCCACGAGCTGACCGATTGAGCTTTCTCCATCTCAAGGGCGAAGTCAATCTCTGCCAGTTCAAAACGAACCAATTCAGAGTCATCATCGCCTTCCCCATGGTATTCCGTCAAGATCTGCCGTGCCTCCTCTCGGCGATTGTTGTACACGAGCCATCGAGGAGACTCAGGAGCGAAGAAAACCAAGCTTAATTGAATGATGGACGATACCGCCTGCAGTGCCGAAGGTAATCGCCAGCTCCAGGTGGACGCAAGCGACCTTGCAGTCGCATAGGTAATCCATGCGGCCATTAGTTGGCCTAGAGATCCCGTAGTGTTCGTGATACCAACAATAGCAGGTCGTTGGGAAGGGTAGGTCAGCTCGGCGAGAAGGATCGGGCATGTCGTCTGTTGGATGTTGTTGCCGAAGCCGATGAGGATACGTCCAACTACAAACATGCTGTAATTCTGGGCTGCAGTCTGTAGCACCACGCCAAATAGCAAGATTGCGGAACCTATAGCAATGGGTACTCGTCTTCCGTATCTCTGAAGAAGGGGGGAAATAACAATCAGTGCAGCGACTTGTCCGAACCTGAGACCATTACTGATGGTCCCGAGCCTCTGGCCTGTTGGATTGTCGAAATATTTACGCCATGCTGGAATGATTTGCAAACCGTTCAACATCGACCCGTCGTAACCGTTCGTGACATCGCTGATAATGGCACATATCAGGAGAAGGTTGAGTTTAAGGAGCTTAGGGTAGTTCCACCACATCTTATCGCGCTTTGGGAGGACATCCTTCAGCATAACACCCTCCACACCTGTGACGACGGCTTCGCTTGCGTGGCGCATTTCGGAGTTATTGGTTGTTTGGACTGTCAAGTTGTGATGCGAGAAAAGTCGAGGAAGTGAGAGCGATGAAAAGCTCCTCGTTTGTGAAAGGAGGGTCCACTCAGCCTTTGTATCCGATGAGATATTTCTCCAATTGCGGCACGACAAACTGTGCAACTTGGCACTGGCGTGAAGGTCAGCTTCCAATCTTCCCCATGGGGATTCAAACCTGGGGGCAGTATCCTGAGCCACGGATGCGGGATTCCTCCCTGGAGCCCGGAGTGAATACCCCGATGCCCGTTGGAAGCCCCGGACTTGGCACTCATCAGCCGTGATAGGCCGCCACGGCGCCAGTTTAGCGGATATCAATTATTAACAGGCCCACGGTACGTAGCATCAAATTCGTACAATGAGAAAGACCCACGCCGTCAGATACGAGATCATGATCCCCCTCTTCCCCACTTCAGCAAGAGCTCATCCCAAATCATCCTGAAAGGCATATTACCCTATCCACTGAGATTTTGCAATAAGTATTTCCGGTGTATTGCGCAGGTGCCTTTGCACTTTGTCCTCCTTCAATCTCATACATAAATAATAAGCCCCTCAAACGCCACCCGGTTTTGCTCGGCACCCTTTTCTCCTGAAATTATCATTTGAGGATAAACTCAAAAGCACTGCTGGCTTCCTGAATTATTCATATTTCCCCGTTCTCTACACCGAATACCTCGGCAAGCCATCAAGAATGATAGACTCAAGTGTTGTCTCACCGACCCGTTTCAATCCACTAGTCGGAAATGAATTCAAAACCCGTGACGACGTAGTCGCTGCTGTCCAAGGCTTGTTCAACCCCCTGCTGCCATACTTCTCGGCAGGCAAAGCACGCGTGCAGCTCGATGCATCCGGAGCAACATTTGATCGCGCTGCATGTGACCTTGAAGGCTTTGCAAGACCGCTCTTCGGTATAGCTCCTATGGTTGCTGGTGGTGCTCCTTTTGAGCATTGGCATGTCTATCGTGAGGGGATTCAGAATGGAACGGACCCAACACATCCGGAGTACTGGGGTGCAGTAACATCAATGGACCAGCGACAGGTCGAAGCAGCTGCTCTAGGATATGCTCTTATACTCGTGCCAGAGCATATCTGGGAGCCGCTGAGTGAGACCGCAAAAGGCAATGTCGCCAAGTTTCTGGTTGATAGTCGGAATACTGAGCACCATGGCAATAACCACAAGTTCTTCCGCATCATTGTCGATCTTGGCTTGGAAAAAGTTGGAATAAAGGTGGATGAGAAGATGACAGAGGACTATTTGGTAGACCTCGAGACCCTCTACATTAATGACGGATGGTACCGCGATGGCGAGGAACCTGGTGATACCCGGCGTATCGACTACTACAACCCATTTGCAATGCACTACTACGGGCTTGTGTATGCCAAGGCCCGCCCTAGAGACACAGAACGTTGCAGCAGGTTCAGAGAACGAGCTCGAAAATTTGCACAGCACTTCCAGCACTGGTTCGCAGATACGGGGGCGAATGTGCCGTACGGTCGCAGTCTGATCTACCGGCAAGCAGTGGCTGCCTTTTGGGGAGCGTTGGCCGTAGTTGATGAGGAGGCTCTTCCTTGGGGAGTTATTAAAGGACTCTATTTGAGAAACCTTCGATGGTGGACTTCGCAGCCCATATCACGAAATAACGATGGGCTTCTGACGATTGGATATGCGTACCCGAATCAATTCATGGCTGAGCGATACAATTCTACTGGCTCCCCGTGGTGGGCCATGAAAGCCTTTACGCCGCTTCAATTGTCGCCAGACCATCCATTTTGGACAGCTGAAGAACTTCCGTTGCCACACAGAAATCCAGTCGCTGCGTTCTCTATCACAGGCATGGTGTTCACTCATCAACCTGGGCATACCGTTCTTCTTACCGCAGGGCCAGAGACAGGGCAGCAAATGCGTGCCGTCCCGGAAAAATACAAGAAGTTTGCCTACTCGTCTCGCTACGGTTTCAGTATCGAGAGTGACGCTCTAGGGTTTCAAGTCGGGGCTTTTGATAGCATGGTTGCTCTCAGTGACGATGGGACACACTATCGTGTGAGAGAACACTGCGTCGAGGCGTATATAGCTGATGGTGTCTTGTTTTCGCTATGGAAACCATGGATTGATGTGAGAGTCGAGACATGGCTGATCCCCAAAGTTCCATGGCATATACGCGTCCATCGCATTACATCTCCAAGAGCGCTGTCAACTATTGAAGGAGGTTTTGCTGTGCCTCGAACGGACTTTAGCCAAGACGAGCGCCATAGTGAAGAAACTTCTGCGTGGGTGGTGAGTACGCTGGGCGACTTCAGCGGTATTCTTGATGCATCCGAGCCGAAACGTTCGGCTAGGGTCATTAATCCCCATGGAAATACTAGCATCATGTTTCCTCGAACGTATGTTCCGCAGTTGAGGGGTGATGTGGAAGCGAATATCCCTAGAGTGTATGCTTGTGCTGTCTTAGCTGGTCCTGATGGTACAGCTATGAAGGCTGCTTGGTCTGCGTCTCCTTTTGTACCGACGGTGAAAGAGTTGGAAGACTTGTTTAGGGGTAAGGGCGTGCAAGTAGAGGTATCTAAGCTTTATATTCGTTGCGATATATAAATTACGGCACTTGGGCTGAGTTTTAACTTGTTCATTTCGGGAGCTAAAACGACGAATTCGAGTCTAAGGATAATCAACGTAAGCTTCGCCATTTGCCAAACTGTGGGCTGTAACAGACCTCTCGTTTAGGTATCTTAAGGTGGAATGGTAGAGAGGACCAAATTGCATAACATCCAAGTAATTGACTTGATGTCGAATTGATTTCCTGTCCAGCGCTCCTGGCTTTTGTGATGTTGCTTGCCGGAATGTGACACAAAGCGGATGTGGTCAAACTTCAGAACGTTATAATTGGTGTGGAATCGTGGCGGGATGGGTTTGCAATCCATATTAAGTTAATTTTCCAATAGTCTTATTGCGGTATACAAAATACCACTCCGATAAACGAACTCATTTTTCAAAAGGGTCTAGAAATCTCAGCTAAGAATGGATTACTAGAGAATTTTCTGCGCTGGCACATCAAAAATTCCGAAGATTTAATTCCTGAGCTTGACTCCTACTTCATAGAATCCCTGCTTGAGCCAAGGAACAGTATGTACTCTCAACTCGTGCGGCTGCCCTGGACAAGACCTAACTCATACCGAAGCAATAGCGTGGCAAGAATAAGTCGCAGCTCTTTCAGTGCACATCGAGACTAATTAGCATTCGCATCCTCTTAGTCATGACGTTTGCAGTTGTCCGATGCAATTCCTCGAGCCAGCTGAGAATGGCATGAATGCTTTTCGATCTGCTGCAACGCCTTTGTAATCATCCAGCCATTTTTCCGGAACGAAAGCTTAAGGATCAGGCCAGATTCTCGGGTCACGTTGTATTTCTGAAATCCAAGAAGAGACACAATGGTCTATTGATCAGCTATGCATCTTTGGTATTAGAATGACGATCTGACTTACGTCTTTTGGTATGTCATAGCTGCAAAGTATAGTCGTCTCTGGAGTAAGCCTCACAATACCTTTTAAAAGTCAGCGCAAATCCCGAAACTAATTTATCCACTTACCAACTGCGAGACTTCGAGTCATGAGCTAGCATTTGACTACTTTAAATAATCAGGGTTAGGGCTATACCAAAAGCGTTCATTACGCCCTCCGCATTTTCCCTCATATGCACATCAAAAATGTGTTAGTGTGCGATCTGGAAGTGAGCTCGTAATTCTTTCCACTGGCACAGACAATACGATGCGTCCACCAACAGCGATGATGCCAACTTGCTAGGTGACAGCCTTCTGGATCCTATCGATACAGAGATATCACGGCTTTGGTGCGCAAGATAATCAATGATTTCGGGTTTAGGACTTGCGAGATGTGATCGTGGACTTCTCCGGAACAAGAGGGAAACGTAATTAGGAGGATCTAGGACATTCTACTGCTGTGGCTTCAATACCCTCAGTGGATCGTGCCTCCCCGCACGGAAGTCCTAGGTCAAGTCGTTGAAGAGCAGATCTTTTAAAATGAAAATGGAGCATCATTTGAAATTAGTCGATCTCCGATAGTAGTTTGAAATGCTTATATATTCTGCAAACCAGAAGACACTAGAGAACAGCTAGCCAGAACATGCTTCTTCGCGAGCAAAAGATTGGACAACACCAAGTGGAGATTCACGGGCTATAGCAGAGACCCAGGGCCACTGACGATACAAACCTCAAGTGAAATCGGAGAAGCAAAGGAAATCACCATCTATAACGTCTACAATTCATCGCTCACGAATACGAAGATGGCAATTTGCACTCATAAGTCCTCATTATTACTGAAACTCACCCATGGTTCTCACTTCATCATACACTCGCCAATTAAGACATGAACCTGCTAATACTCCTTCTCTTACAGAGTTAAATCCTCCGAATGTTTCATCTTAATGTACCCAGAGACTCAATCCACAGGCCGTCAATAATATTGCCAGACTAGCCACTAATTTATCCTGCTCACTAGAGGCTGCAACTGACTGTGTTGAAGTTGAAACCCCCGAAGAAATGGTTGTAGATTTTGATGAAAATTGAAATCGTTGAAGTTGAAGTTGAAGTCGAAGTCGAAGTCGTTGAAGTTGAAGTTGAAATAGCCGTTGTAAAATGAGTTGACTTCTGTGGTGTTGTTATTGGAATTGTCGTTGTGGCGGTCGGGAATGTAATAGTTGCTGTAGGCTCCGACGGAATCGACTGGGACAAAGTCGGTGCCGCGGTCTCCGTGGGCACAACTTCGGATGTCAAAGTTGGCGCTAGAAGAGAGAAACTAAAGACATTCGATATGCACATCGTTGACAAGTAATTGCACGTGTACACAATCTGGCAGCATAGCCCGTCCAAGTCGCCGGTGCAGATGGGGTCTGCGATGCCGCAGGCCTCGCCGCAGATGGGAGTACCTCACGTGAAGGTGCAAGGTGCCCCAACGTCGCAGCAGCCTCCGCTACTGTCGGTGCGGGAGGTCTGGCCAGCGGCGCATGTGTAAAATTGGTGGATGAAGAGCGGAGCGGCTGTTGGGTGAGGAGCCTGAGCTCGGAGGTTCTGGGCATTGACAAGAGGGAGGTATTGCAGGGCGAAGATGGTGACGTAGAGAGTATCGGTATGCATTGTCTTGTCCAGCTGTTATGGTGTTTTGAATAAATCGCTTGAATAGAGCTGTGAAAATCAAAACTCTAGGAATGAAGATGCTGGGAAGAATTGCTCTTAGATTTTGGCCTAAGTAGTATTATGGGAAATTTGTAACCTTTAAAATAACAGGAATTCTGCAGCCTTATGTCCAGCAGGGTGAGGGGAAGAGAAGGGAGGGTGGTTTCCAAATTCTAAGTGTTCTGTTGAGTCCCTCAATACGAGGATTTCGTCAATTGGACTAATATAGCTGGTCAACTGGATGCCGAACTGATAAATCGGATGAGGTTCGAGTTGGACTAAGATTCTGTCGTCTAATTGGCCTATTCCCTGTAGAGCTTCATTTCTCAGTTAAATGAAGGTTGAACGCCACAATAAGCCTGTTGGGATTGCTTATTAGCAGATGTAATATCTCCGTGGGGCTTAGACCAACAGTGGGTGCCATTACTCTGTGCGCAGCACCCAATTTAGCCGAAAACACACTAAAAATGCTGTTTTTATAACTCTATAACTCTATAAAT
>AYLM01001002.1:0-11777 GCA_001625345.1 Cairneyella variabilis | reverse complement strand
ACGTAAGCTTACTAATCATATAGAAGGTACTAGAAGGGCTTATTACTAATCAACATATTGTAACCAATATCACGAGTTTGAACGGCACCAGTACCAGCACCAACTCCACCAGCATTTCTGCCCGCGCTCGCACTCTCGCACCTCGGACCACTTGTTCTACTATCACAGTCGCTTCTGGCGATGGCTGTACTTCCTTGGCGCAAAACTGCGGTATCACGGGGGCTCAGTTCACGCAATATATCCCGGCGTCGAACGAGTGCTCTACCTCTACATTACAGCCTGGTGAGCACGTCTGTTGTTCTGCCGGCACGCTACCCAACTTTTGCCCCCACTCCCCAACCCGACGGCACGTGTGCGACCTACACCATCCAGCCAAACGACGACTGCTCTTCGATCGCCGCCACATGGAGCATTACGGTGGCTGAGATCAACAGCTACAACACCGACACCTGGGGCTGGAGTGGCTGCACTCTCATCTACGCGGATGCCATCATATGTCTCAGTACGGGCAACCCGCCAATGCCGGCAGTTGTCGCGAATGCAGTCTGTGGGCCACAGGTCCCTGGCACAGCAACCCCTCCAGCTGGCACGGATTTGTCCCAGCTCGACACCTGCCCTCTTAATGCGTGCTGCGATATCTGGGGCCAGGTGAGTAGTTCTTTTCCTTCCGTTAATTCACGTTGTGTAACTTTACTAACCATTATCTCAGTGCGGCACGACAACCGATTTCTGCACCGGATCCGAATCCAGCACCGGTGCCCCTGGAACGGCCGCTCCTGGCACCAACGGCTGTATCTCGAACTGCAGCACCAATATCGTACTGAGTAGCCCTCCGGCGACGTACAGGAACATTAGTTTCTTTGAGGGATACAACTTACAGCGTCCCTGCCTCTATCAGGACATCTCTCAGCTCGACGTTTCTTCCTACACACATGTTTATTTCAGCTTTGGTGTGCTTTCCACGGCCTATGTGGTCCAGATTCCTGACGTGCTAAGCACCTACGAGTTCAACCTATTTAAAGAGATCCAAGGGGCCAAGCGCATCCTGTCCATTGGCGGCTGGGCATTTTCAACCGATCCGAGCACCTACATGATCTTTCGCGAGGGCGTCACTTCCACCAATCGTCTTACTATGGCCACTAATATTGCCAACTTTATCAACGACAATGACCTGGATGGCGTCAACATTGACTGGGAGTATCCGGGGGTACGAACATTCCATTCACTACTTCCACTCTACACTTTCATGGTCCATGTGTCTAGATCCCATCGCTAATGAACTCTCTTCTCTTAACGTATAGGCACCTGATATTCCTGGCATCCCTGCGGCTAGCATGACGATGGCGCCAACTATCTCGACTTTCTCGCTATACTAAGGAATCTTCTTCTCAACAAGGAGGTCACGATCGCCGCTCCGGCATCCTACTGGTACTTGAAGGGCTTCCCTATCGAAAAGATGGCTCCGCTCGTGGACTACATTATATACATGACCTACGATCTTCATGGACAGGTATGGCATCCCTCTGAATTTAGTATGCGACGCACGCATGAGAGGCAACGGGTACTAACGTCGAGTTCTCTTCCATTTATAGTGGGATTCTGGCAATCAGTGGTCACAGCTTGGCTGCACGACTGGCACCTGTCTGCGTACGGATGTGAACCTTACAGAGACAATCGGCACTTTAGTCATGGTGAGTTGCCTTAAGAGACCCTATTACTCCTGCAAACCCCTGTATTTTTCATCGCTAATGCAAATCTTACGCCTACAGATTACCAAGGCCGGTATCCCTTCCAACAAGGTCGTGGTCGGCGTGACGAGCTACGGAAGATCATTCGCCATGGCTGAGGCAGGCTGCTATGGGCCGCAATGCACATTCTTGGGTTCAGCTAGTGATTCGCAAGCTACACCGGGGATTTGTACTGGAACCGCAGGCTATATTGCCAATGCCGAGATCCTGGGAATTCTCGCCAACTCCAGCCGGGTCAACCAGAATTTCGTTGATTCTGATAGCAACACCAATATCCTTGTTTACGACGAGACTCAATGGGTCGGTTGGATGAGTGACAGTGTCAAGGCTCAACGAAAAGCACTCTACCAGGGCCTATCGATGGGCGGCACGAGCGATTGGGCTACCGACTTACAAGCGTACAATCCTCCACCATACACCGCCAATAACTGGGGATTAGTAATCAACGACGTCGTCTCGGGCGGAGACCCTTATGCAGAGGGCCCCCGAACCGGGAACTGGACTTCCTTGAATTGTGACGACCCCGCCATACAAGATGCTCTTCACATGCCATGCGCGGAGCGCTGGGCAGAGCTGGACGCTGCCAACGCTTGGTCAGACACCATGAACATCTGGTTTACTAACGATTCTACGCAACTAACAGGGTACAACGCGTTCACTTTGTCTATGTTCAACACCTGGCATATAACTGAATCGGCTAATTGTAGAGAGACTGCTCCGGACGGCTATTGTGACACCCCCCTGGATTGCGCAGTCCTTCAAGGCTTCGGACTAAACACTGGTGGTTCGGGCCCCGCGGTTGAGGTACTCTATGAGTCTATCGCGCTGATCAACTCGGTAAGCCTTGCCCATCTTGCCTCAAGGCAAGATGTGATGGAAAGCGAGAGAGATGTCGGCAGTGTCGCGCACAATAACGATATGATAATATTGGTCAAATAAACCCCCTTGCGATAATATTGCAATATAAAAACAGTTTATCGTATTGAACTGAGTAATTAAAAGTGTTTATTATATTTGTTTGATATAATAACAATATATCGAATAATAAACGTGTAAAAAGAAGCCTAATTCCGGCTATTAGGCTATCTCGCCGTCGCTACTCTCACTCTTAGCACTCACTGCCTCTATAGCTTCACCTCCTAAAGGCTCGCTGTCGCCAATGTCATTAATATCGTTATCGCGCATAGTGACCAATCCGAGCTATGACTTTAAGCACTCTAGGGCCTTTACAGACTCTATCCCTAGCTTGTTCCTGCGGTCTGTAATCGATTGTTTGGCCCTGGAAAACAGCCTCTTTAGGTCTGTGGACATAGCTGGAATTGATAAGAGATCCAAAGCCATGCGAGATAGGTTTGGATATCGCTATCGCTGTGTATCCTTAAGCCATCACTTATAGCCATGTTTAACACTTAGAATCGCTGCCTCTTTGCAATATCGGTCGTACTTATTAAGGGTAGTCATCCCAGTTGTTTCCTCTCTGTTTAACCACTTAAAAAAATCGTTGGGTCCCTTATTATTAGCTGCAGATAATATAGTGATTATAGAGGGCATAGATCTCGTGGAATTGGTCTGTTTTGGCTTATACTGACTCTCCTAAAGCTTACGAACTTGGATCTTCGTATGTTCAACCCATTGCTTTATTTAAGCTCTGTAAACGTAGGCCCACTTCCGTAAGGGATAAAGAACTAGAGCAGTAGCATAAGCAGGTGATCTATCGCTTAAGCCATAGTATTTTGAAATCTTCTTCCAGCCCGAATTAAATATACTTTTAAAAACATAATGCTCTGCG
Organism: Cairneyella variabilis; assembly: GCA_001625345.1. Taxonomy (NCBI): domain Eukaryota; kingdom Fungi; phylum Ascomycota; class Leotiomycetes; order Helotiales; genus Cairneyella; species Cairneyella variabilis. Next base: position 8,240 of record AYLM01001002.1, on the reverse strand, counting down.
TATATAGTCTTATTCCTCTTAAATTGTTAAAGAATATAGTCTGTATAAGGTAGGATAAGATTAAGAGTTGACTGTTTAGACTTATATGCTTTAATTGATATAGAGAGCTTCTTTAGAAAATCCTTAATCACTAATACTATACCCTATTCCTCGTTTGTAAGTCTATTAGTGTCTGGAGCTTCCTTATATAGTTCGTAAAATTCGTTAATAAACTCTTAGAGTGTATATGCCGCTGTTATTATTATAAACCAACTATTCCACCTTATATCGTTATTTCTCGGAATCCCTATATTATAAAGATGCTTGAAATTAGCTAATCTTTGTATGCTTACAGCTAGCTAAACAGTGAAGTTGTATAGCTTTTTAAGTGGTCCTTTCTTGCGCCAAGACTCGACTTCTGACAATATCACTTTATCTGTATTAGCTGTGTTTATAAAGTCGGGCTCGTCCTTGAGTGCTTCTTTGTTAGTAATGAAGAGAAAGGATTAAACGCTAAGATTAATAATATGACCTTGGCAATGTAGTCGGCGATAAAGGTGATTAAATTGGAGTTTATAGCTTATCCGTAATATGCTATAGAGGGATTGCAATATCGTATCGTTATTAAGTGCGTTATCCATTATAAAATAGCCTAGATTACGAAGGATATCGTATTCCTTAAGCATTAAGAGGACGTACTTTGCAACATTAGCACTAGCTTTACTACCCTTAACCTCCTTCATACTTAAAACGAGACTCCGCAACGATCCAGCTTTGTCGATGAATTATGCGATAATTCTAAGGATAGCTATTGAATTCAGTGATATTCATATATCGCAGCTAATATAGATATTTATCTGTGCCTTCTTTATAAGGGCTTTAATCATATTATTCTTTAGAGAGGCGTACTGACGAAGGACCCATTAACGAACTATAGTATAGTGTGTAGCCATAAACCTCTCTACATCTTTATTTAAGTATTTAATAAAGGCCCGGAATTCGCAATTCTCTACCAAGCTATAAGAAAGGTTGTAACAAGCAATAACGCGGACCTAAAGAGCTTCCAGCTTGTTTTAACTGATTGCTAAGTATTTAGCCTCCAACGCTTCTATAGAGCAGACTCAGCTTGCGCAAAGGCTTGATTAAGTGAGGTTTAAACGTTCTTAGCTTGGACAATATAGGCAGACTCTCTAAGGATACTATAATCGCGTTCCAAATGAGTTTAGGGCCCAGATGTGCTCCCTAACGCTAGGTAGCGCCGGGGACAGTAACGACAGCGCCATTCGAGCTGGCCATCGCTATTAAAGTATTGTGCATATAAATCCTTATCTGGCATATGCCTCCAGACCCATAATCTTTGTCCTTTATTCGTGGGAATAAGCTGTTTTATTAAATTCGATGAAATAAGAGTATTCGAAGGTGCGGGGGCCGATTTATTTGTTTGAGCCTCTATAGAGGCTTAAGCTGCAACTATAGCTATAGAAGGCATAGGAACAGTTAAAGAGTTTGTCGATAATGAGGCCTCTTTAAGAGGATTGGTTCTGTCACGGCTCTAGAATCAGGGCTCTGCGAAGAGTATTGTAGAATCAGGTCTATTAACGATTCTAAACTAAGGAAAGAAGAGGGAAAGATTGAGGGCAAAGCCTCAGACTAAATACACAACTAATGCTTTGTCTAGCCCGCTTCCTTTGAGACGCGGTCTAAGACATTCCCTTATTCTGCAGTCCGGCTAGCTACGGAAGGCGGTAACGGTAGACAAAGGTCTAACCGTGACAGGTTCGGCGGAATAGGATCATTGATTGCTTGCGTTTTCGTGGTCTAGCCATAATAATGTCGAGTAATAGTTAAAAATGGCTGTAAAATGCGATAAATATAGCCGAGAGCATCCCTAGGCTTAGTTTATAAATATTAAACATTAAATAACTTCATTAAATAGCACCTAAAAATTATTAATCTTATATTATTAGATAGCTAAAGGCTAAGGCTTTCTTTTCTATATTTTTTCGATTTTTTATATTAGGAATTAATTAAGTTATAAATAAACTTAGATTAGGGGTTTATGCTTAAGGCTATAAAGCTTATAGGCGGCATCGCTCTTTAGACTTAGGGGTTCATGCCTAAGGCTATAGGGCTTACAGGCGGCATAACCCCTTAGAATCATTTATATATTGAATAATAATCGTAATAAACTAACTATATATTGTTATTAGACTAATAAACGTTTGTACGTATCGTTATTAGACTGATAAACTAAAATCATATATCGTATCGATATATTGCAATAATATTGTTTATTGGCCTTATTGTGCGCGACACTGGATGTCGGTTTTACAAGCACAATAAAAGTAGTTAACACAACCTTACCACTTAGATGTACTCCGAACTCTATTCTGCTATCAACGCTGCTTCTGGATATATTGACAGCCAGCTCGACTCCTTTGAGCTCACCTTTGCACCGGTGGCTCAGCCTAAAAGCGACGAGTGGTTAGTGATCTTGATCGCCCTTCTAGGTCTTGGTCTTACTGCAGTTACCGCGCCATTCTTCGCTGGAGGTGAGTCCCGACGTGGAAATTCCCGCTAGCTTCCTCTCAACAGTCATTTTGAACCATCCCACCCACAAATACTAATGATTCACAGTTATCGGAGATCTACCAGCTCTCCTTGCTCTGGGAGATGCCGGTATTGAAGTCACCAAAGATATCACCTATGCCCTCATTGCGTTCGGAGCCGCAATTGCTACCGCTGAAATCCCCGCTCCGGGTTCACCGTAAGTACATTTTCGCCTCTCATCGAGTCCTAGAGTCAGAGAGGGTGCTTCGCGGCATTCATGCATTATCCCTGGGTCGATATCAACGAGAGCAGCGCTGACCACATTCGTGTAGGGGCACATGGACAGCACAGTCTCAAGCCAGCTTTTCTGCCACTCTAGGCACAGTAGTCGCCGGCTGGGCTTCCGCAGCCGAAAACCAACTCTGGAATCTTTTCAATGGATCAGAACCCTCAGTGGCTCTCATCGGGACCCTTATTGCCAACGGTCAACTCATCGAGGGTAATGACGCCAGCCCAAGTGTTCCCAGTTCCCCAACCGGTGGCACACAGAGTAGTATTGGGGGCTTCATTGACCTGGCCTTCTTCGGGTTCGCTATCCCACAGGTGTGGCTCGCGTCTGGCACTGCCGCCTTTGTCCTCGACTCGGGCTACCCCTGCAGTGCGCAGAACCCACTATCCCAGTACATGACTGCTGCTACCCAGGAGGCTACCTACAAATGCTATAATAACAACCTGTACTATCTAGTTTACCCCGACGGCACGTGGTCAAACTGTGCCAATGAAGATAGTTCTGGGAATTGCGAGGGAACCTTTTTCACTGTTCCACCAGGACTGAGCACTCTCGGTCCGACCAGCTGGGGAGGCATAACTTTGGCAGATCTTATTGAGGGACCAGTCAACACATACGTGGCCAACGGCAACTCCAATGGAGGAGCTTTCGCCAACCCGCTGGACCAGCAGACTCTGCAAGACCTCCAGAACCAAGACATCACCACTCCCGGCTACATCCGCCTCCCAGTTTGCAGTGCCCTAGTTGCCTGGACCTCGTGGTCAAATCCTTCGCAGTCCAACTCCAGCGCTTCGGGCTACCCCTGCAATCCGCTTCAAGGCACCACCAAGTGCAGCGGCTACACCTACATAGACGAAACCTCGTCTGCCTCCCCCAAAGTTTCCGACTGCAACCAAATCATCAAGAACATACAGGGCACGAGCGGCACTTGGACCACTGGCATCGGCGGTCAACGCTCCCTTGCATCGTTCGGCACCTGCCATTTTGGCGTCCAAAACAACGGAGTTACTGGCGACGTTACCTTTTTTACTGGCATCCAGGATATTGTCAATATCATCACCAAAGCGATCTCGCAATTTGCCTTCAATGGTCTCGTTGGCGCGAAAGGGTACATGAATTGCGGTGGTGATGTAAATAGTCAGAAGGCCGAGTGGGGTCTGTATTGATAGGGATTACGTAGTATATACAATTATTTAAGACGTAGTATACTAGTTATTAGAGTTAGTATAATTATATTAAGAATCTAGATATAGAAGGCGCGTCGTCGAGGATAAGGTTCGCTCCCGCACATTGACAAAGCACCATCACTTCCTACCATTTCCAAGAGCACCTCTGAAATCTTATGCCTATTCAGCAGCTTCTGATTCTCCAACTATTCGCCCTAGCGCTTGGCAGACAACGGCCCATAGGCAATGGCTTCAACTTCCATATCCGACATGGCATTTACGATGACGGGTGAGAAGATCTTCTCGAGCCAACGCACAATATATCGCTCGGTTCATCCTTTCAAATTTCAACAACCAAGTGCGCACCAAGAGCCGCCTGTCCACCTGTGCGAGGAAGCCTACTCGCCTCTGCCCTGTACGATTTTCAAACGTGTGCGTACTGCAGGCTGACTCCTGCCTGGGAACTGGCGGAAGATCCACTTTCACGACTTGCCCTCCTTCTTATACGCCAGCAAGCGCTGCTCGTCTACAGGATCCCATGGGATATTCATCCTTATGCTAGAACCCTGCTTTTTTTTACTCGAACACGCATCATCGTCGCTGCTGAGATCAGGATCGCTGTCGCTCAAACCACTCTCGTCATCGCTAGTTGACGGTTCACTCTCTTCCGATAGCAGAGCTCCAGCACCAACGGCTTTGCTATGCTGAAGTGAAGTTGAAGGCGCGTTGTCGAAGACACAGTTTGCCTCCACAGAAGGCGATAAAATCGTGCCACTAGAGAGTGGGGATGAGGTATATCGGCTGAAGCCAGTCAAGAGGAACGAATGTTGCTTTATTGGCTTGATGGTGAAGTCGTCAATTCTCCCCATATGGCCAACGCTCTCGATGAGTTGGGCAAGCTGGCAGAAAGAGATTCCTCGCCCGTCGCGATCATCTCGGATCACCGCTGTAAAGGAGCAACAGCGTGTAGAGTGTGGACGGAATGTAACCTCGGTCAGCGTTGGTAGGATATCACTAGTTGATCGGCTAAGGTTGTCGCAGTCAGATGGTATCTTTATATCTATGGTTTGTGGCGTTAAAGGTGCTGGCGAAGGCAATCGACCCTTAGCACTAGACACTACGCTGACTCTTGAACCATGACTAAGAGAGGAGTATGATTTCGGAGAGTGCTGACGGAGTTTGGCGTGTGATCTACGTTGGGGGTTAGACCTTTGTTCAAGATGGCGCTTGCGCTTTTTGTATATTGGGTTGTTGGATGAGGATGATCGTTTCCGCTTAGCAGGACGTGGTTCCCTATCCAAATTGATCGACACGGGAGTGCTATTAAGCTCGCCGTCACTGCAATTACTACTATGGCTCTCTAACTTATCCTGACTTGGCTCTGGAGACGGATCATGGGTGGCCAGCCTTAAGCTTTCATCCGTGCTGGACAGATAGGTATCGCCAACTTTTTCGGACGCCAGCGTCGCTGTCACATCTTCTTTCACCTCTTGCTGCATCTGCCTGCCGTCTACGTTGTCATTGCCATAGACCCAATTATCCTGCTCCTCCTCTTCCTCCTGTCGCTGTCTCTCGTCCTTATCCAAGATATCGGAATTCAGTGCAGGGCGCACCAGCTCATGCTCGTCTGCTGCGCTTCGAACCGTAGGAAGATGGTCGGGGAGGTGATCGCGAGGACGAGCAGGAGGGGACATTGTGGCCTTAGACTTAACGCAGACCGTATATTGACTTGCTGCACTGGTGTGGTCGTGCAATGGCTCGCTCGAGACACTGGAAGTGGAGGAAGTATGACGGCGCATGAAATCGGACGTGGAAGGTTTAGGTTTAGAGTGCTGCAAGCGTTCTGCCGTCTCGAGTAAGCCATTAATATCGTGCTATACGTCGGAATTGGGAGGTGCCGGGGTTGTCGAGTCGATGGCGGTCTCTAGATTATCGAGAAGACACTCATCTGCCGTTGCACTTTTAGCACGAAGACTACTATCGTTAATTTCAGCTTTAGAGGCCCTTAAGTCTTTATCGCCTAGCAATATAATTGGATCTCTTATGCTACGTTAGAGAAACTGGTCGTCTATTTCCACAATAGAGAATAAGAGCGTGCTTACCTGGACTACCGCTTGAAATATTGCCTAGCGCTGATCCGTTATTATTAAGAGAGCCGCCTCTCTTATTTGTAGTCTTATCCCTAATTTCGAAGGTTGCGTTATTTAAAGGCTGGTCCTCCGCTACAAAGCTCTCTTTTTGTAGCGTGGTATATAGCAGTTGTTCGATGGAGGGAAAATCGAAGTCGTCGTCGTTTTCATTGTCGTTGGTGATTATCCCCTAAACTGCGACGCGACGCACACTACGCTTGCGGCCGCTAGTACGGCGTTAAGCGAGGGTCAATTGGCCAATTAAATCACTTAAATCAACCGATTTCAGGCCAAAAGGGGAAAAATTGATTATTTATTATAGTATTTGCTGAAACAGTCCCCCTTCTTATAGAGTGCTATATTATATTGCTTGCAGCCCTAAAAGGAAGTCCTCCTTATAGAGTTTCGCCCTATATTAGCTGCAATATCTGCTAGAGCTACCCTCTTTACTGGTCGGTTATAAAATCGTGTTCCCTTATAAGCTATACAGTCCTTATAAGTCTGTAGTTTAATATGCTTATGCCGACTAATGGGTACTCTTAAATTATTAGGATTTATATAAGAAAATACCCTTTTCTTAAGTATTTCAGCGTCTTTACTTATATTTAGAAGTGCATTAAAAAGCTGGGTTCTGAAATCGGCTTGTGACTGTAAATTTAAGGGATTGTCACTCCCCTCGTTATATTCAGGATTATTAGACCAGACTATAAGTAAATAGTAGTTCATAAGGACCGTATGGAGTAGCCAATAGTCTAGAGCTTAGACCCCCCCTCTTCTGATTCGCCGGAGGCCTGGATTCTAGGCTTTAAGCTGGTCGGCTAAATCGATAGATCCCATATTGTAGTTATACGCATTAAATAGCTCCGGAATTGGAAGCACTTTAGTAGGTTAATCCCCGAACGGTTTGCGTGCCTTTTTAGCTAAAGTAGAAGTCTGCTTTAGTCTCTTATATATATGGTTAACCATTTGAATACTGTCGTATTAAATAGTTATTGCAAGTGTAAGTGAGTTATCCTTCCAGCCAATTTGCAATACTTAATTTGACTCCGTTAGTGCAATCTCCTTATATCCTCACTCTTTTTCAGTCTTCCCCTTATCATCTTTCTTTAAGTCAACTAAGTCTTATACAACCCCAGAATTGACACGGCATATGCCTGTTGCAGCGTAGCTAAGGGTTCGTAATAACTCGAAAAGTTAAGTAGAAGTGAAGAGATTGTCTAGAAAGATGTAGTAATGAGTAAATGGTAAGAGCTTAAGAAGCTTTATTATAATTACTTACGTCTTATTACCGCCCCTTCCATATTTATCCCCTCCTAGCTCGCTTAGTGTTTTCACTCTTATAGGGCTATTCTTACTATCTGGACGGTGATAAATCTAAGCTAGTATAAACCCCTTTTATGCAATACACTAAATCTTAAATCCTATAGGAGTTGGCTTACCGGGTATAGTTGTTGACTCCTTTAACCTCCCCTTAAATCGCTATATAGCCTCGTTTATTATAACATTACAGCCAGAGTGCCAAACTTATAAATTCACCTCTTGGATATGTTTATCTAAGGGTGATAACTATTTATAGATAGTTAGTAAAGTTGTAAAAATAGTAATATATAGAGATAATTAACCTTATCGTATATATCCTTAACATTAGATAGGGCAATTCTCCACCGTATTTTGAGTTCTAGAAACCGGTCTTTGGACATATAAAGAGCAATAGAGTGTACCAGATACGATCCTTTCGTTTTCCAGTAGTCCTCTAGCTCGTTCTCTATATGTAAAGTCATATAGATTTTGACTGTTAAAAAGGTATAGAGCTCCTTGCGATATGTCGGGTACCAAGCATTTGCCCGGCTCCTAGGCTTGCTGGGATCCTTTGCCTCCTTAGGATAAGCGTTTATATTCTTAACAATAATATCCATAATTTCTAAAGTGAAATATAGATAGAAGAGAGAAATAGGGTTATAGGGAGACGCGGTCTCTGGGAGGTGTATATTAGGAGGGAAGTCGGCTAGTCGTATAGGCTGGAAATGCGTGCCTTTTTTTCTTAATGGCTTAATATTAGGCCGGAGGGTCCCTTTATTAGTGGGATTAAATTCAGTGCCTTTTACTATCGTATTTCACTATTAATTA
>AYLM01001000.1:0-28014 GCA_001625345.1 Cairneyella variabilis | reverse complement strand
TATTTAGAGTGAGTTATTGATATGGTTTGTTTACTTAATTTTGGTGTTCCGAGCGCCAAGACCGTTGATGCCTAAGGCCGAAATTGGTGTGCGTTTCGCAGTTTAGGGGATAACTAAAGGTAATCTTACAATGGCTTCAGGCTTCCCAGGCACTGTGCCAGTTGCCGGCCAAAGTACGCTAGACTAAGCGAGATGTGGCGCCGCACCCCTGCTAGGACAAGACTTTTGGCCGCGTCCTCCATATCTGTCGCTGTGTCGTCAAATGGAGAGGATGAAAGAACGGCACATATATGCAATAGGGAAAAGAGCAAAATTATCGAGGAAGGACCAGTCGAATAAATAAGGTTAGGGCTAAGCCTCCTTAGCGAGTACACTAGCTGCAGACCCCCTTTTCACTGACTGGCGCTTCCTTCGACATGAGCTGGCGTTCTCACATCACTATATTGCGTGCAATGACCCTCTCCGAATTCTTCGGTCTATACCATAACTTCAAGGCCTTTCTGGTGTTTTCAAAGTTCCTTCTCTCTCACTGGCTATGGTCCTTCCTAGATGAAAGGTCAGCAAAACCAGCTCTTACATGCTGCCTCTTACATAGTAAATACCACTGTCTCTCCTACCGCCTTTGAATGTCCTTTGGAATGCTTCTCCTGCGTTTGCTTTCTATTTTGTTACCGTATTTGGGCGTCCTGAGTGTCGCGTAATTTAGCCGAGTAGGGTCTCGCCTCTTAGGCGGAGTAAAAAGTGGCCGATTTTGGCACGCCCTCAACACTAAGACTCTGGTTCTAGCAATAACAAAACTTCCACAAAACCACATGAAATTTGCTAAAATTTAGTATCAGAGCTCTAAAGAAGCCAAACTTTTTCTCTAATTAATTTTTAGAAAATTTGATTCCGGTTTTGTAGCTGTTATTGAAGCCTGAAAGTTAGATATAGGCAGATACCAATATCGGCCACTTTTTTCTCCGCCTAAGAGCTCGCGCCTGGTCGAAGGTGAATATGTTGCTGGGAGCCTTTTCCTTCACTGCGTTCACAAGTCTCATCACTAGGTGATTTTTGAAAGTGATCGAACGTATTTTGATCCAAGCGGTGCTTGCGCGGCAAAAAGAAACCATCAATGCCAAGAGAGAGGGTCCGGCATTCAATCCTTCAGGTGTTTAGGCTACTCATCTTGCGGAGGTTTGCTCCGATTCGCCGCAGCATCAGTAATCTTTTTCGCTCCAATGGTCTATATAGCCGTCGAAATAAACTATGCGTGGGGATTTTCAAGCTATAGGCGAGTGCCTAATAATCTCTGGCCTCGAGAAGTATTGGATCCGTTTTGGGACCGGTAATGGACTACCTCGCCTGATGTAATGCGGTGAAACTTTGAATTAAAGTATTTTATCTATTTTTTGACAATAAGACGGGAGAATTATTCTTTGAGCCGCATTTCGATATTGAAACGGAGAAGGACTCCATGATTATGGGGTGAGGAGATTTTGAGAGTCTATTTATTCTTTCGATGCCGCTCAGCTGTCAGACAGTCAACCAGACAACTATCATATTCACCATCTTTCGAATTGTCTCTCAACATGCGTTCTTCAATCGTCATTCTGTCTGTCATCGCCAGCCTTGTCGCAGCCAGACCCATCGAGGTCCGCTCTGGCTTCCTCAAGTCTTGCACTGACACCTACCTCAGTGATGGCCAGGATAGCCTCATCTCAGAATGCAAGAACAACGCTGGGAAATATGGCTGGACCTCTGTGTATCTTGACGGCTGCACGTAAGCAAGCACCTGCTCCCTTTTTTTTGCCTTCCCAACCCGCTACCCCATGTTCCTGCTTCGAATCCGTCATATTCACTCCTTCACCTTCACCTTCCCTCACTCACCTTCGCACACTCACACTATTCCTTCATCGTATTCCCTCACCTTCATTCCTTCACTCCGTCCCTCGCCTCCTTCCCTCGATCTTATAGCTTCTCTACTTCTCCTCCGTCCATGATCTCTCTTCTGCCTGTTACACATCGTCATCACATCGGCAACAAGTCCAACATGCACTAAATGACTCATCACCCAGGCAATGAGAGCGGAAACCTCAAGACCGGCAGCGTCGACTACACCTCCAAGTTGCTTTGACTGCCAGTGGTCTGATCCAAAACTTGAATGTTACTGCTGGATCGGTAATGGTCTTTTCGACTGAGCCACGATCAATCTTGGTACGTTTTGGACCAGATTGCTGTCTTCTTTGAATAGAGGTAGACGTTGATAATCGTATCTTCCAACAGAGAACATCGTCAGCAATAACAATGGCGTGTTGAAATGTTGAGGGTCGAAGATAGCAAGGCACCGAAATTCAGTAGTTTGTGGTTGACAATATATGATAAAACGCAAAATATGAGTCTCCCGGATATATACAGCCCACCATCCTCAAACCTGCCCATATGTTGTGACCATGACTAATGCCGCCCACAAGATAAGTCTGTACAGCCCAAAATCTAAACGCCTCCATCCTCAGCCAATCTCGGATCATCCAAACAGAACAGATCGCCTACCGCGCCCAATACCCTAGGTTTCTCTTCCGCATCGTCTGTACAACCCCCAATCTCCCGTCTAAAAATATTACTGTAGTTAACGGCATGAAGTCCTATCTCATGCCACCGGATCCGTTCACCATTCCACGTCAAAAGCGGCATATCCGTAATCTTGGGTAGTTCGCCGCTGAACGGTAAGAGGCTTTGTAGTGAAGTCTTAATGAGTGATGCCTCGCTGTGCTTCAGTGACAGATGGTGTGCCGGGTCTGCGGTCAGCTCTCCGACCTCTGGAGTCCCTGCTTTCATTTCCTCGATATATTCCTCTGGAAGGTGGTACAATTCGTTATGTAATGAGATCAAAGATTCTTCGTTCTCGAAATTCGGGTAGATAGTCCAGTAGCCACGTGCTCGGGCAAGCTTCAGGACGTGTTCCATCCACGAGGGATACGTCTTGCTGACATCTTTCCCATTCAGGGTCGTGGGGGTTGGGAGCGAGTGGCTGGATACCAATACTTTTGACACGAAATCGTGCAACTCTATCCATTTGTCGCCAAAATATAGTGCTGCATTGCTGTTTGGTGCTTGCCAGAGGAATTGGGTCACACCTGAAGCTACCACATTGGAACCTATTGTGAGATTTGCTAATGGTGGACTGAAGGTTGCTGAATCGTTGAGATACGTTGAAGGTAGGTCGAGGCTTATGGCCAAGAGATTGTTGTATAGATCTCCATTGGTGAAGGAGTATCTGTATTCCAACATAGAGTATTTGAGGTAGTGAAAGAAGAGAGGCGAGAGTTCTACCTGTGGTGAAAGGACAAGAACGTGCGATGTAAATGGATTTGCCGGCCAGAACGACTCGAGTGTCCGTATCGAATTCTCTTCTGGTGTGAGTCCGTATTGCGGGATCCGGTGATGGAGAGTAAGCAGGTTCTCATGTGACTTCGGGGGCCATTGGAAATCCTCCAGATACCTCTTAGATGGCTCATCGATATCATGTGGCAGCTCTATTGTTAGTCTTGGGAGAGATGATGAGAAGAAATCGGCCTTCTTCAGCGAGTCCAGCAATCTCATAAGAGAGCCAGAAGCAGAGGGTTGAGCGTGAACAACGATATCAATAGAGACCTTATTCCAGGCTAGAAATAGTCAGCAGTATCCTACGCTCAGCAAATATGCACATACCGCTCAATGATGCACTGTCCAACATGGTAATCCACATCAGATTCTTTTCTGCATCTTCAGGAAGATCGATTACTGTCCTACCAAGAGTAACCGCGCGATCCTTCACCCCTTTAAGAAACCATATCTCCTCTTCTCCAGATGCATCCACGAATGTGGCCTGGGGATGAACGAATTTATTGACATGGTTGAATGCGGCAGACGAGCTGACTTCCATACGAAAATCCGAACTGGAAAGAGAGAAATCTGGCCGTGCATCTACACCGTTTTAGTCCAATTCAAGTAGCGGGCGTTTGGGCATACCATGAAATATCATTTTGCAGCCGTCTGAGATGCCATTTACCGCCTTCAATATGTCCATCGAAATGTCGTCCCGACCCATGAGGGCAAAATGGACATACGACCGCTCTCGAAGCGCCATTTCGCAGGCTATCGGCAGTAAAATGGCGACACTTTTCAGACTCGCTGCGGCGAAGAGCTTCAAAATATTTAGTGATTGTCCTGAATATGCTCTCTTCCGAACCTACCACGTTCTTGTTGATCAACTCCGACCCTCTCGTCTGCGAGACCGCATGCAACGTCGACGCCAGATTATAGAATTTGATCGGCCCATTGAAAGTATGCGGTGTATCTGCCACTTCCTCATGCCTTGATTTCGATGTAGGCGCTGGAGGAGGGTGGTTCGGCGCAGGCGCATTCTGACTCCCGGGAGGACTATAATTTGGCCTTGCTCGAGGTTGTTCCAGATCCGTTGGCATATTCTTGAAGAAGTAGTATAGCCCGATCAAGCCCAGCAGCACCACTACCACCCTCCTCAGCTGTCTGCGATGAAATCCATGAGGCATCCGCCGCTGCTCCCATGCCAGGCCTAACGGGCTCTTCTTCGCAGGCTTATGATCATCATCCTTCTTCCCAAGCTCTGCATCACCAGGAAATAACCGTGGCGGGAGAGGCATTGCGTGCTCTTCCCACGCTCATCGAGAGCCTATGTGGAGGGAATAGATGCCATGCGGGGAATAGAGGGAGGCTCTTCCAGAGAAGTTGGGTGAAGGGTGTTAAGACGACGGCGGCGAATCAATGAACGTGGCAGATACTCAGAAATCATCGACTTTCTCGCAGACCAGGTTACTTAGGCGTTGTGGTATTTATTTGCAAAGGTCACCAACTTGACACTCTGTGATTTCCATAGGTCAAGACCCGGCGGCAGAAGTGTGGAGCACGGATAAGATCGCCCCGTGCCTGCTTGAAGCTTCTTCCAGGCGCGAGGTCCCTCCTTCAACATTTGGAATAAAACACTCATATCAAATGATTTTGGGTTACAGCTGCACAAAGAATATGCGCTGATGCAGTGATAATGAGCGGATCTTTTCTAGGATATCCCAAGGACCCCAAAAGCCTCAAATCTCCTATGTTTTTGTTTTAACCCGTATCTAGATCTGCACACTTTCTCCGGAAACAGCTTCCCGTCCCATGCCTCAATTGTGTTTCGAACGAGGCTTTGACTTTTCAACTTAACCCATTTGCTAAGAAGCACGTGGTGTGTTCCTTGAAAGAGTCTGGTTTCAAAATTTAGTTGATGACTGAGAAGTCCTTTGTCCACAAACCGCAGAATCTTCCATCCTAGGCTCCAAGCGGAACCATCATCTACTATTCTTTGTGATGAAGATACGTTACTTATCATGAAAGAAGTGGTTAGGCTCTACACCTTTCTTTTTTACCTTTTTTTTCTTTCCTTTTTTTTTTTTTGGCATTATAGAGCTCTTGAACTTTCTACTGTTTCAGATACTCATCCATTGCCACAAAACAAGTAGCTTCTAGATCACTTCCCCATTGAGTTCGTCATCTTCATACATTCCCTATATTTGGCTGCCCATATGGCTGTAGATGTAGTGCTATAGCCATCAGCAAATCCAAAAGAACCCAGAGTTCATATCAATTCGATGTTCAAACCCAATTTCATTCTCAGTTGGCACCAAATTCGTGACCATGTCATATACCGACCTTTTCCTCCTCCGTACGCGATCGGCAATAGTCTGGCCTTGACGATTACTGGTACTGCACCGAGATCCTTCGAAGAGCTACACACGGAACGGACGTACCTTCTCTCTACACTCCAGCAGGAAAATCAAAAATCGACGGAGTATTTGAAAAGAATCCCGCTTCTTGAAGAGACGCTGGCTGAGTCCCAAGGTATCGCTTCGAGGAAGACACGGAAGCAACTTACTTGGCTCAGGCGCCAACTAGAGGAAACGGGCAGGCAGGAGCTGCGGATTCTGGCTCGTCTTGGACAGTTGACGTACGAAATCCAGTCAAGGGAAAGACGGATGCAGATCGAAGAAGAGCACCAACGGGAGCTCGAGAGGCAGCGATTTGGTATTCAGCAGATGAACCTGGGCCATGTATCACTAGCATTCTTCTCCGGGCCGAATGCAGCCATCTATCCACCCTATTATTCGCCTGTCTGGCCACAAGGTATTCTCAGTACGAACATAGAGCATACATCTCTCCATTCGATTTTAACTCAGTCTTCAGGGGTACCCCTCATCTCCGTACACGGGCCCAGAATCGAAGAAGGAGCCACCAAGTCCGGCACTTCGAGCGAGAAAGCCTCTCCCACAGACACTTCACGCATGAGCGACGGTACTATGGTCGTGAAGAAGTCACAAGATGGGCCTCGACCACGGCTGGCTCACAGACCAGCATCCATGAACGACGCTGAGACGCAAATGCTTCAGACGAGAAGGTCATCCATGCCTATACCGGCTATGAAAAGGTACAGTCTGCCGAGTCTATGGGAACTGGAAAGGGAGGAGAAGATTAAGAATATTTGGGCGTCAACACTTGAGGAATCAGAATTTGGCGAGAAAGTTGAGGAGTACGATGAGGATGGCATTCATAGTAGATGAAAGTTCATCAAATGGGATGAAAATAAGGATCGGATTAGTTTCATGAAAGAAAGAAAGAGAGCGTGGAGGTTTGGAATGCGTTTGCTGCCATTTCACCCTGCGGAGTTTGGAATTCTCGAGCTCAAGAAGTACACTGGTCATGCAAAGCAGTTGACGCCTTTATTTCTTTCCTTTTCGCTATCATTGAAATTCCCCAAACTCCCCATCATCAAATCCAAGGTCTTCTATCGAGTCCGACTCTGATACATTTGGCGGCTCAAATGTAGCACTCAGCCTTTTCTGCGCCCTGACCTCTGATGCACTCGGCGGCGGTGGTAGGAAGCTTCCCAAAGTTCCGCCCGGCAGAGGTGGTAATGAGAACCCTCCCATACCCGTACTACTCGACTCCTCGATCTTCGGTCCGGTGATGTTCCTCCTACCTCCTTTCCCTCCAATATTGACTGTAATAGTCTCTCCCTCCTTCAGGCTAAAATCTCTCTTCTCAAGCGCCTTCTCCTCTTTTAGCACCTTCCCACCTGCCTTGCCAGTATCCTCAATTCCCAATGTCCGTCTGACCTCCTGCAAACTGACGCTGAAATCGAACGCCTCGCTCCTCTCCTCAAACCCGATTCCCAGTACAGCTTTCCGTCCACCCTCCCCTTGCACTCTAATCGCAAAGAACCTGCTGGAGTCCAAGACCTGCTCGACAACTCCAGCCTGTGTATACGGCGCCGCAGCGAACAGCTGCCCATTACTCGGATCCTCGAGTAGAATATCTGTCTTCAGTGTCTCCCCATTCATCATAGTAGGAACCGCAGTCTCCAGAATCCGTAATCTTGCGGTGAAGATCTGCCGCGCATTGTTGTTCTCAGTCCATGCTGAAGCATTATAGCCTTTATTGCTCGTGAGCGGAGGAATATTGTAGACGTGCACTGAAGGCGCGATGAACAGGATGCGCTGGATGGCGTCTGCGGGGAGCGGACGCCCGGTGGAGGGGTCGATAGTGGGTTCCATTGCGGCGAGGAGTAGCTGGTGAGCGGCAGGTATGTGGTTCAGTATGTGTTATCGGAGGAAAGCTTGCATTGTGAGCTCAAATGGGTTGAGACGAAGAAGCAATTCCGAGTTCAGGTGTTGGGTTGAAGCTGTGGAATCACTCCAATCAAGTGAAGTTAGAGAAGAACATGCGCTCTCAGGGCCGAGTTCTGCCAACCTATCGCTGCTATCTTAGCTTTTCAGGGGTCGAGCAGGGGTGCTCTAGATCACGTGTAGAAGTGCCTATGATTCATGCGTTTCCTGAGCGCGACAACTTTATTTTGTGGACTACTACCCTTCTACACACACATCTACACACATACCCGCGAATACCTTCAATCTCCACACATCATCTCGCTGTCCAGGACGTCACAAATCAGCAATCATGGATGACGCTTTTGTGTCCGGTAAGTAAATCTCTCGTTTCCCCAGAGTATTAGCCTTGTGCACCAATTCTCTAGCTTCAATGCCATCATACAGCTAGCTCATCAGCCTCGTTGACGAGAATTCTCAATTAGCAGCGTCGTCAGAGCAGTCCTACGAAGGAAGCACAACACCACCTCCATTGGCTGGTCATCCTCCAGCTCTGTCCAGAATGGCGTCCCTCGGAAACGTTACCCAAGATGCCTCTGGCAAACCATTCGAGTACGCTCCCATCCAATTCAAGTTCGAAATCTCGAGTACTGTCTCACACCTCACAGCATTGTAGAAACATACCACAATCTCCTGCGCGATGATCCAGATCTCACGATGCCCGTCGCAGCCATCGAAGCCCTGATCTCTCTTCTCGTCCAATCTCGCGCAAAGACTGTCTTCGAGACCCTCGACCTCGTAAAGACCCAGTCCGACTACCTCAAGTCCCAGATTCCGAACTCGATTTCCCTCTCCGCGGGTACAGATCTCTTCCAACGATATATGATCAGTTCTCTGAAGCCGAGCAGCACAGGAAGCTTCGAGACAGTCAGACAGCACCTATTGAGCAATGGCCGACTTTTCGTGTCCCGCGCAAAAGAGGCTAGGAACCGCATTGCCAATTACGGACGCCATTTTGTGAGAGACGGAAATGTAGTTCTTACGCATGGTGGATCGAGAGTTGTGGGCGCACTATTGGCAAAAGCTGCGGAGGCGAGCAAGATTGGTGGAAATGTCAGATTCAAGGTAATTTATGTGATGAACGATGCTAGGGTTGCCGAAAGTAAAGCAGTGGTCAAGGCGCTGAGAGCTAAGGGGGTTCCGGTTGCTACGATCAGCGAGGGTGCTGTTGGATATGCGATGGGCAAGGTCAGCTTGATCATCGTGGGTGCTGAGGGAGTGGTTGAGAACGGAGGCTTCATCTCGAGACTGGGAACATATCAGATTGCGTTGCTGGCAAAGTCAGCGGGCAAGCCATTCTACGTCGCAGCTGAGAGCCACAAGTTCGTCAGACTGTATCCGTTGGGGCAGTATGATCTTGGCATTGAGCAGGAAGTCATTCAATTCAAGACCGAAGATGACGAGGAGCTCAATCAGACGCCGAACGTGGTCGAGAAGGACGAGTATTTCGCTGTTCAGATGCCGAAGCTGAATGGTACTGTCGATGCTGTCGATTTTACGGTAGGGACTCTATTCCAAGATTTTCCGAAGAATACTTATTGTTTGAATAGCCTCCAGCTCTTGTATCAGCCATCGTCACAGAAAATGGTGTCTTGACTCCCAGCGCCGTCAGTGAGGAGCTGATCAACGTCTGGTGGTGAGGAGTGACAAGTTCGACATATGGACAAAGTCCTGAAATCAACACCGAAAGATGACTACCAACCAATGTTTCCGGCCGCTCACCTCAAAAGATATGGGTGGGTATCATCATCTGTCCTAGTATACCCCAACAAATGGATGGGACGGAAAGACCGGGCCCTTAAGAGAAATAGTGCTTGAGAATCTGCGGCAATGAGCTGCTAGCTGCTGATGAAGAGTAGCATAGTTAGTGAGAGCTATGCGAACGAGATTAATTGACGATAAAACATACCCGAAATAATGGACCTTTGTCGCAGCCTGACCGGAGAGGTTCAAAGCAATTTGATAGGCTCCGCTCACTGATCCAGCAGCCAGTGAACAGGCGCTTTTGACAGAGGAAATGCTTCTACATTGAGATGTGTGAATATATTAAGATGGTAATTCTGTGGTGGTGCTACTCGATCCCGAACGTTTAGTCAGCACCTGCCTAATCAACATCTTTACTGCTTTGAGCTATATACCACGAAGCCATAGTCCTGACGAATTTGTTAGTTTCCTATCAAGAATCAGATTCTTATCAGTTTGCACAGTCAAACTCGAAAGGTGGAGTTTACTAAATTGCCAGATTTGCCAACCTGGGTTCTTTTTTGATATAGGTGCCAGTCACCCGACACTTTTAGGGGAGAGGTTCGGTCGAAAGTGAAGTACGCGAAAGAGTCATGTCTCACGAGCTGTGTTTAAGAAGAGCTTTGCCGGAAGCATCTAGGAATTCGAGTCTTGTTGGGAGTGAAGCTCTTGATTCTCTAATCTAGCCTAGCCACTCATAAAACGTAGGTGTGGTTGTGGTTGAGCAATCGTATGCGAGTCCATCCAGCGGCCCAAGTCCCCTGTAGGCAATAAAAGCCAGCACAACAGTTTGACAAGCAGCAAGAACTGGTGCTGGACTCAAGCGTTCCTCAAAGGTGAAATCTCGGAAGATTCTTGGTCCATAATAAATCGATGCCAAACTTCCAAGCAGGACTGCAGGGGCGAACACAGGAAATAAGAATATGACAGCTGTGATTACTGCTGTCATTTGAAGCCATACCAGCGGGTACATCACGTAGTCGCTGAGTTTCGAGAGTATCCACAGCACCAAAGTCAATGGCTTCACATACCAAGCGTCGCTTAAGGGGCTTCTGAAGCCGCCTAGGTCCACCCAGGGGGGCGCAAAAGTCGCAAAAATGAAATCGTCGAAAACGTTATAATTGAACACCTTTTGGTAGAAGACGACGTTCAAGATCGCTAGAGTTATCCAAAGTCCTTCATTTTGCGCAATAGCCAGTGGATATCCGGGCCGTTTAGACGGGAGCCGTTTCATGTTGTGTGATCGTTCTATAATTTGATGTCGAACGGTGAGACCCCACTTCTTCATGAGACTCATGGCTTTAGCGCGTTCCCCTTTCTCTAGCTGTCTCTTTGCGCCGTAGCAGAGAAACTCAACGAGAGCAAAGGAGAGCGCATAGAGAGCCCCAATAGACTTAGTCCATGGAGCTCCAGAGACGCAGTTAGCCTTAATAAGGTCTTGGATGATCGGAAACCAGAGCAGAAGCCGGTAGATGGTGCCTTTCTCGTAATCCTGAACTTGGTCTAAATTGCGCAAGAAGCGAGCCTCCATCAATAGTTCAAGCTTCCTTTTCGCGGAATCGGCCAGAAGATAGGTGGACAGGTCCACCTCTTCAACCACCGTAAACCAATCTTCCATAGATACAGTCTCATGCTTAAAGTATTTCTTGTTCTCGGCGGCCCTGAAGAACTCATCATAGTCGAGCTGTCTCCAAGAATTGCCTTCTCGAAGTGCAAGCAATGCATAGCAACGAACTCGGAAGGAGCCGCTTGGGGATCCAAAGGGGTAGAAATTTTTCACAAAGCCTTTCCAAGAGCCCGAGTGAAAGAGACCCTCGCATCTGAAATCGATGTGAGCATTGAATCTGACTATGAAGAATAGGCGAGACTTACAGTCTCCAACATATAGTGACATCCTCAATGATGAGATACAAAGGAGAAAACCTCCATAGCCATCCGTATTCATGAATACCAGCGATCCACGAGGTTGGAGGAGGCAAGACAAGGCGAGTGTGAGCAGGAACCACCACGCGCTAGCTGGAGACCAGTTTGAGCTTGTACATGCTGGCCTCGAAGATGATCCTATGCTAGCGGTAGAATTAGTTGCTACTACTGCCGTATTTACAGCTGCCGCAGAGGTCCAAGGTAAAGCTTCGATGCTGGTAATTGTCGAGTCTGCTGCGAGGCTAACGCCCAACCCACTGAGAAGATGGAGAAGCAGCCACAAGAAACAAGAGTAGGACTTCATGCTGCACAGCTATTGAAGCTGGTGCGATTTCTTATCGCCCAGGTATTGAAAAGATAAGACAAAAT
This sequence comes from Cairneyella variabilis, assembly GCA_001625345.1. Classification (NCBI taxonomy): domain Eukaryota; kingdom Fungi; phylum Ascomycota; class Leotiomycetes; order Helotiales; genus Cairneyella; species Cairneyella variabilis. The sequence goes on along the minus strand of AYLM01001000.1, from coordinate 16,282 downwards.
CAAATGTTACCAGAGAACAGAAACAAGAAAAAGGCATCTCTCAAGAACGGATAGAGGACCGCGCTTGCGGCTGAGGGCTCCCCTGCAGCAAAAGAAACATATCCAATCGTTTCTCAAACAGCTATTTTCAGCAGCTTCAATCTCAAGATCCCATGAGTAACGGTGGGGAAATCCTCTCATCAAAGTGACGGAAGGCATTCGTCGATTTTCGAATGAATCAAATTTATGGGGGAAACAAGTGTGAGAGCAGCAAAGGGAATAGAAAGCCTCGAACTCAAGCCCTACTACGGTACCAATGCCCCGCATCGGGATACCTTCCACTTCGAGAACCTCACTTGCACGCTTACCCAATCTTAACGGGTGTCGATTCTTGAACTTCTATGTCCACGCAACTTTTGTAACTCTCACCAGTGAGAACTTTTGACCGTTGCTGCGCTTAAGAATCCAGTGATTGACCGCTGGCCACGGAATGACGGCCCGGAAACCCCCACTCTCTGGGGCACTCCCCGCCTCCCACCCGCCTCTGTCCAACAGTTATGGATCCTGGGTCCACTACGATCACAAGCCGGTCAGACCCTGCTGCAGTTTCCAAGCCCTCAGATATATATCAATATGCTATACCTTCCTCCATACTCCTCTGTTTTATTTTCGCCGATTTTGCAAACATAAATCAGGTGAGACTTAACCGTCACGATGACTTTTGACGTAGAAGAAGTCTTAGCGAAGCTGACCAATGGAGAAAAGGCTTCATTACTATCAGGTATGCTTCAATTTTAGTGCAAACGAGATCAATATCTCAATTCTAGTACAGAGGGATTCTGAATGTCGAATTGACCCTTCCCAGGCATCGACTTCTGGCACACCTACCCCATCCCCGAGCACAACGTCCCCTCAATCCGCGTAAGCGACGGGCCCAACGGCATCCGCGGCACCAAATGGTTCGCCGGCGTTCTCGCAGCCTGTCTCCCCTGCGGCACCGCTCTCGGAGCAACATGGGACAAGTCCCTCCTCAAGAAAGCCGGCAAGCTCTTAGGAGATGAATGCATCGCGAAAGGCGCTCATTGCTGGCTTGGACCAACAATCAATATCCAGCGGTCACCACTCGGAGGTCGAGGTTTTGAGAGTTTTAGTGAAGATCCACATCTTTCTGGCATTTTGGCGAGTGAGATGATCAAGGGGTGTGAGGGAACAGGTGTGGTGAGTACGGTGAAGCATTTTGTGTGTAATGATCAGGAGCATGAGAGAAGGGCTGTTGATACGATTGTTACGCCGAGGGCGTTAAGAGAGGTGTATTTGAGACCGTTTCAGATTGTGGCGAGGGATGCGAGGCCGGGAGCTATTATGACTTCGTATAATAAGGTGAATGAGATTCACGTTTCTGAGGATCCAAAGATGGTAGAGGAATTGGTGAGGAAGGAGTGGGGTTGGAATCCATTAGTGATGAGCGATTGGTAGAGAAGCGCATTTTCAATCCTCTGCGAAACTTGCTGATATTTTAGGTACGGAACGTATTCAGGAGTTGGTGCTATCAATGCCGGGTTAGATCTGGAGATGCCAGGTAAGACCAGGCATCGTGGCCCGGCTGTTGAGTTTGCATTGTCAGCCCGTCTGATCAAGCAATCCACCCTCGACCAAAGAACTCGGAGAGTCCTACAGTTTGTTCAACATGCAAGTCGGCTGAATCTCTCGTCGGAAGAAGGCGAGCGCAATACACCTGAAGACAGAGCACTGAACCGCGAGATCTGCGCCAGCAGCATTGTACTTCTCAAGAACGACAAGAAAATCCTCCCACTACCCAAGAAGATGAAGAAAATTGCACTGATTGGATCTCATATGAAGAATCCAGCCATCACCGGAGGCGGAAGTGCGTCCTTGGAGCCGTACTATTCCGTCACCCTTTTCGATGCGATCAAGGAGAAACTCGGACCTGATGTGGAGATCACATGCGAAGTTGGTGCATATGCACACAAAATGCTCCCCCTGATCGATCGACTTATGACCGATGCGAGCATCACTTTCTTCAACCAACCTCCTTCGGTCAAGGACCGGGCCTCCGTGGGCAAGGAGCTATTGACCAAGACCTTTTTCCAGCTCATGGATTACAAGAACCCGAAGTTGAACTTTGAGCTCTTCTATGCATCAGCGGAGGCGGATTTCACCCCGGACGTCTCTGGGACATGGGAGTTTGGCATGACTGTGTACGGAACTGCAAACTTCTACATCGATGATGAGTTGATCATTGATGCCACAACTGCGCAGAGTCCTGGGACCGCATTTTTCGGCAAAGGATCAGCCGAGACCTTTGGCAGAAAAGACTTGGCGGCAGGGAAGGTGTATAGGATTCGGGTAGATTTTGGTAGTGCCGGAACCTCCAAAGTAAAGAATTTGGGAGTGGTATCCTTTGGAGGTGGAGGCGCGAGACTCGGAGCTTGTCCAGTGGTGGGTGCGAAGGAGACGATTGAGAAGGCGGCGAAGGCTGCTGCTCAGGCAGACTACACCGTTTTGTGCACAGGCTTGAACGTGGGTGCTTCCAAAAGGAAGCCATAGAGTCTCTTCACTGACTTGACATTTAGGCTGACTGGGAATGCGAGGGCTTTGATCGCCCTACAATGTCCTTTCCACCAAATGTCGATGATCTCATTGACCAAGTTCTGGCGGCTGCACCAAATACTGTCATCGTCAACCAGTCTGGGACACCCGTAGCCATGCCATGGTACCACAAGTCTTCTGCTCTTGTTCAAGCCTGGTATGGCGGCAACGAGACTGGGAATGGAATTGCAGATGTGCTATTTGGAGACTTCAATCCGTGTGCCAAGCTGCCGCTAAGTTGGCCAGCTGATATCAGAGACTCACCTGCCTATCTGAACTTCGGTAGCACCAAAGGAAGAGTTCTGTACGGTGAAGATGTGTATGTCGGATACAAATACTACGACAAAGTCGAGAGACAGCCTTTGTTTGCATTTGGGTAGGTCGACTGAAAGACCGTGAAATCAAACCTTGCTGACGGAGAATTCAGTCACGGTCTGTCATACGCCACTTTCGCCCTCTCTGACATGAAAATAAGCCGCGATGAAACCGGTGGTGAATTATCAAATATGATAGCCACACTGATAGTCAAGAACACCGGCTCTATGGCAGGATCTGAGATCTTGCAACTTTATATGTCAGCCCCAGAATCTCCAACTCAGAGACCAGTGAAGGAACTGCATGGGTTTGAGAAGGTGTTCCTGCATCCAGGAGAAGAGAAGAGCGTGGTCATTTCAATTGACTCATATGCGACAAGCTTCTGGGATGAGAGCGAAGGGAAGTGGTGCAGCGAAAAGGGAGATTACGAGGTGACGGTGAATACGGGCTGCACGATCGATGCCGCGAGTATCAAGTCGAAGCTGAAAGTCGAGAAGACGAGATGGTGGTTGGGTTTGTAACGAAAGAGTTGATTTGTGGTCTGGAAGAGAATCGGCCCTTGGCCGTTGAAAGCGTGCATTATAGATGGGTGGGATTTCAGACTAAGAATAAAGAAGTATTTGAAAGATTGTGACCAGCGGGACAGTTGAAGAAGATGGAAGTCCTAATTGAGGCTGCCTCTTTTGCCAGACTAGACCTAATCAATATAGACCCTGGCCCTAATCTCAACTACTCAAAACTCTTCCTTCCGCTTTCGAAAAGCCTTGGAGAAAGAGCAATATAGAAGGACATGAAGCTGATTCTGGAAGTATTCATTTTCCTTTGAGACTGCATCGTTCCTGCTTGCTCGTCGTCGAATTCTCCTGTCAACGCAAGAAATTCATCGCGCCATCATCGCTGGCAAGTGCCGCTGGTCATTGGACACAACCCCAAACTCATTCTTCTTCTTGACTTTATGGCGTCCATACTCATGAGCCCCCCCCACACGCAATATTGGATTTCCATGGCCCTTTGCCCTTTTCGTCCCCAATTTTCTGGTCGTTTGATTACCTTGTTAGAGTTTCAATATCACGTGCTCATCTTGTTAAATCGCAATGGCTTAGGCCGGCTTCTCGCGCAAAATTTGGCGGCAGAATACATTGACTAGGTACTACACCGCGGTAATGTCAATTGTGCTCAGAGCGGCCAGTGAAGGAAAGCGACTCAACGGCACATGATGCTCACCGGCGCCGCATTGGGCAACCGATCTCGCCGCTCTCTTGCCGACTTGCGACCCAGCAGACGAGGCGCAACCTCACCTTTCGTCAAGGGATCTTGCAGCCTGGGCCTGTATTTCGCCTATAAATACGAGAGACGCTCCCAGATTCTCAAGATATCCTCTCCCCATAATACTCGGTTCACCTTTCATTCAAACTTCAATTCCTTTCATTCATCCTTACTGTCCAGGCATTGCCTAAATCGAGCACGTGATCTCATCTTCATCCAATCACAATGGCTTCCTCCGTTTTCTCTGAGACGCTCCAATCAATCACCACTACCAAACTCAGAGAACTCTCCAAGAAACGAACCATTTTCGAAGACTCAAAAGCATCCGTCGTTGCCGCCGCTCAGCACGAACCGGACCGAAAACAACGAATAAGCATTCTCTTGGACGGCGTAAAGAAATGCTTCGCTGTTCAAACTTCTCCTCGAAGGAGAGGTGACCGCCGCGGTGGCCCTGGTCGAATTGTCAGTGGTAGCACAAACGATCCTCAGCTCGAGGTGATGCTCAAGAACCTAGAGCATTTCCTCGAACAAGCTCGCTATGACCCTTCAGTGTCCCCCAAACTCTTGGGAGAGTGGGAAAACTCCCTCATGAAGAAGCTGAATGTCCAATCTCTTAAATATCAATACGCGACTTTGTATGGAGAACTTGTCACAGAGTGGCTGCACGCCGAGAAGGCATCTACTCCGGACAATGCCTCAGAGACTTTGGAGGGCTTTGAGAAAGTCAACCGGGCGGAAAGAGATGAGGCGAGAGCCAACTGGGAGAAGCTCGTATTTGAGCCTGCTGAGGTGGATCAGATGGCTATTTCCGAGTATCTCCGCGACTTGTTCGCCGAGGACAAACCAAAGAAGCCAGCCGCCAAAGCTCTTGCTGCTCTCCGGAAGAGTGTCGAGGACTTTGAAGCGTCGCTGTCAACTCCAGATCAGTTCAATGATGAGGTCCTTCGCTGGACAATCAATGGGCTCCTTGCCTCTGGGCTGCTCTCAAATGAGAAAAATGCAGTCTTGAAAGACTTCCTCGCAAGCCCAGTCATTCTGGCTGAGGTCGCGGATGTCCTCAATATGCGCATTGCCTCCATCTCGACCTGGTCCTGGGAGACCGACGTCCCGGTCGAACAACGGAGGCATTTAACGGGTGCCTATCACAGTAAGTAACCTTCAAGAACTTTGAACACAGCGCTGAACATGATCACAGTATACATCGATGAAGAACTTCTTCAAGCCATCTTCCTCCAATTCATCGGCATCCAGTGGTCCGTCTTCTTCAAGAGGGCATTCACAGAGTTTTCCAATCATGAAGGTGCCTGGGCTTCCCTGCGAACCCCGATCTCAGCTGAAGACAAGAAACGCCGCGAGTACTTTCTCGGAAGACAGATGAAAAAGCCCAGCGTGCAAGCCAAGCGCCAGGGACTGTGGAAGTCTTTCTTCTTCATGTCCCAACTGCCAGACTCTCCGCAACAAGAGAATGCGGCTATTGAAGGAGAAGAGGAGGTCAATTACGACAGGCAGGCGAAGCGCCGTCGTGCTGGTGATGACGATGAAGGGCTCGATTTCGACATGAACAGCCAGATGCTCCAGGCTCCTCAGCAGGCTCCTCAGCAAGGTCTAGCACACATGCAGCAACAACAGGCGTTGATGCAGTATCAACAACAACAAATGATGTTACAGCAACAGAGCGCGAGCGCGCAACGTCCACCAATGATGATGAAACAGCAAGCACTGAAGCGCGGTTCGCAACCACAGTTCTCGATTCATCAAGGTTCCATGCAAATGCCTGTACCTATCCATATCAGTGATGAGTATGATCTGGAACCTGACCACAAGAAGCCAAAGTCTTCCATGGCGACGAAGCAATTTCTTTTGCACCTCCTGTCCACTGAGATTCTAGTCAATGCCCGACTCCACGGTGATTTCACTTGCTCACGGTCTGAATTTTACTCTTGGAGTCCATCACTTCCTCATGCTACCATAGCATCAGTTCTGTCGTTCTTCGGTCTATCTGATAGCTGGCTTGGATTCATCCGGAAGTTCTTAGAGGCACCGCTCAAGTTCGTCGAGGACGGGCCACTGGTAGAAGCTCGTCCTCGAAAGAGGGGAGTTCCGGGAGCTCATGCCCTCTCTACTGTCTGTGGAGAAGCCGTTTTATTCATCTTGGACTACTCTGTCAACCAGAGGACCAAAGGGGCCCAACTATACCGGATGCATGACGACTTCTGGATCTGGTCTTCATCTCACGAGACCGTGGTCAAAGGATGGGAAGCTGTCACAGCATTCTCGGAAACAATGGGGGTTACTCTCAACCAAGGAAAAACTGGCACTGTTCGTATCCGTCGCGATCTGGAAGAGCCTGCAGACATTCATCCCTCGCTCCCAGCAGGAGAGATCAGATGGGGATTCCTCTATATGGATCCAAGTACTGGACTCTTCGTCATCGACCAAAATATGGTTGACAACCATATTAAAGAACTCCAAAGACAACTCGAAGACAAGAACAAATCCGTTTTCTCCTGGATTAAAGCTTGGAACACCTACGCTGGAACGTTTTTCAAGAGCAACTTCGGCAAGCCAGCAAACTGCTTCGGTCGCGAGCATGTCGATATGATGCTCTCAACCATGACCAGAATTCAAAAGTGCATCTTCTCCGACAGCAATGTCGTTGAGTACTTGAAGAATACTCTTCAGCAACGCTTCGGAGTGGAAGATATTCCCGATGGGTACCTCTACTTCCCAACAAGTCTTGGTGGGCTGGAACTCCAGAATCCATTCATTGGTATGGTCCAAGTGCGCAACGCTGTCTTTGAACATCCAACCAGCGTCTTGGATGACTTCTTCGAAGCCGAAACCGAAGCATATAACGCCGCCAAGAAAGCATTCGACAACGGCCAAGTGAGTCGATACTCAAACGCCACTCCAAATTTCAAGCCCAACGACTACCTTAAATTCTTCTCTTTCGAAGAATTCACTAGGTATCGCGAAGAATACGCAAGCTACTATGACGGCAACTTGCTCTCAGTCTATAATGAGCTGTTGCAAGAGCCGGGCCCGGAATCAGTGGAGAACCATTCGAGCGATTCAATTGTCCTGACGCAGTTTTTGGAAAAAGACCGTGATGATGCTGGATATATGGACTGGGTTGCACAGCTGTATGGGCCGGACATGATTGAGCGGCTTGGAGGACTGAAGATTGTAGATGCGGGACTTTTACCGATGGGGATGGTGACGCTTTTTAGAAGCGGGAGGGTCAAGTGGCAAGGATAAAAGGGGGTGGTGGGTCTCGCTTCGGCCCCGGAAAGTTGGTTGGGTTTGGAGTTGGGATTCTTTATTACCAAAATTTTATCTCGAGACATCGGAATCGGATTTCTAGTTTCTATATGGAATCAAAGTAATAAAATATCATTTATCTGCCAAAAGTTCTTTTTCTTCATCATCCTCCACGTGATCTAACGACTTTCAACGGTTTCCTCATGATGAATCTAATCGGTAAGCCAGGGTCCTTATCAGCTCGACCCTGTTTCGACCTTTGACACGCGTCGTCACCTCACCCATTTGCGGACCACCCCGCGCGTGCGCAGCGGCGCAGAAATTCGCAAGCCATGCCATCCATCTATGCGAAGCTTTCTCTTACGAGGTTGAGCCTCGTCGTGAATCTTAAATAAACTCCTGTCTCTCCTTTCTACCTTTCTCTTCTGTTTTCTCTGCATTTGCGGCCAAGATGGCGCCCAACCAGTTACTCGCGCTACTGCTCTCCTCACTCATAATCTCACCAGTGATATCAGGCACGTCTTATCAGCAACCTCTCACAGAACCAACATCATCCCAACACACGGAATATAAAGGCCCTTCCCTCTCACAAGCCCGGAATAACGCTCCCCAAATCTTCAACGCTATTCACTCTTCTCTCCGACAATGGGGATCCTCACTAAACCACAACGGGATGTCCATATTCCCCGTGACTGTTCCCAACAATACGCTCTTCTACCACGGCACTCATTCTCCAGACCACGTCAAGGGCGTAGAATGGCTGGCATTTGAAATCGAGCATGCAGAGATGTTCGCTCAGTCTAGGCCGCGGGGAGGACGGAGGCCTGGTCCTCCTGGTGATCGGAGACCAGGAGATGGCGATGATGAGGGTCCTGGACGTGGACCACCACCTCAAGATGGAAGAGAAGATCTGAAGCGAAGGGAAGAAGATCCCATACACCAAGGCCCCGGCGACGAAGGAGACATGGCCACTGGATACCTACACATCTACCGCACTACCCGACCTCTCACAAACCTGTTGTACGTGGACGGAATGTCAGCGGGTAAGACTGTTATGGGGACGCTCGACACTCAAGATCTATTACTACTTGACAAACCTGATTTCACAGGGAGCCCAATGGGAGATCGTGGGCGCGCAGTTGAGTTATGCAAGTTGGGGAAGGAAGTGGGGTGGAACATCGAAGGCTTCGTGAGGATGGAAGCAGGCTTTGAGATTATTTTCTGCGAGTTTCAGGACGGCTTGGAGTTAGTGAGTGCGCGGCAGAGACCGATGCCTAAGAATGGGAGTGAGAATTGGAGGGGTGGTGGGCCGGGTGATGGGGACATTATGCAGTTGGAGTATGTGAGGGGTGTGGCAGCGAGGTATCATGGGATGCCTGAGGGACGGATTCATGTCGATTATTCTGGTATGGTGTCGGCATTTTGGTATGGGTTGAATCTTACGAATCCGGAGGAGGAGTATGCGGTTCTTCCCAGGCTTCCGAGTGAAGATCTTGAGGGCCTAGCGGTTATTAGGGAGGATACGAGACTTGCTTTGAAGGAGAGTAGGGAGAGGGGAGATGGTGGGAGGGATTGGCAGGGGGTAGTGGATTTGATTGTCACGAGATATGCGGATCGACTGCAATTCTTGGCGGGGAATTACTCGCAGAGTAAAGGTTCGATGCAGAATGAGCTGAGTGTACTGTTGGATACATTCACCGAGTACAAGAACGAAGAAGTCGATGTGGTTGCTGCGGTTAAGAATTGCGCGGGGCATTACCTCACGTCTGCGGAGCCGGTGATCACACTTCAAGACTCTATGATTCACGAGGCGGTCTTCACCGTATCGCACAAAATCTGCTCTACGCTTTTCAAGGTCAGAGGCTTGATTGAGGACGATGAATCTGACGAGGCTGCAGCGATCGAGGATTCGAAAACTCTGTTAGGGAAGTTGATCAAGTACCTAGACTGGACGACCTGGCGAGAGTGTGGAAAGTGCGCCTACGACGAAGTGTGTTTCGTTGCTATCTGGCCGCTTGGAGGAGCGGAAGATCATTTTCATCCGAGTTGCAGGAAGAAGGAGCACTTAACGAATGGGGGAAATTACTGGAACATGGGAAGGGACAGACCCGGATCGGGGCCGCCGCATGATCGCCAGGATGATTGAATTATTTCAGATACCCTTGTCTTTTTGTCACGAAATGTATGAGTAGGAGTTGGGTACGCCCGTCAGGAAATTGGACGCTTGCGATTGGAAGAGTCTTCTGTGATATGGAGGAACTTTATATAGTACACAAGGTACAAAAGTCGATATTTCAAGGAAAATTCCCCAAGTACTTGCTTCTGAATGGAAGCGATGAATCCTATACTCGAGCAAAACGCTGAAGAAGAGAGGCAGAAGCAAATCGGCACAACAGATGAAGTCTTGTCGCTTGCTCTTGTTTACCTTTATGTTTCGATCAGGACCCCACTTATCCAAAATAGCGGGCGGGAGATCCTCAAGCTTGATCCATTTCCACGGAGGGGCGAGTATCTGTTTCTTGTTGACGTTCTTGGTCCAGTTTCTGAAAGATGTATCCCTGTCCTCATGACCGCCGAAGACGGCAATGATTCCATCGCAGGAGGCATCGCCTAACGGAAATCCTGCTCTGCATCGTCTTTTATTTCCTATCGTTGTTCTTTTGCACACGAACCATCTCTCTTTGGACTCCTTCAGCGACTTGCTGAGCCATCGATAAACCAGGCCTCCTGAGCTCAAGTTGTGCTTCTTCAACTAGTCTGTCATAGATCCTGATTGAACAGTCCCTATTGTCAACCTCATATGCTCTCAAAGTAGGCTTCTTGAGAATTTCATGGAGATCCCTCGCAAAGAGTTTTAGGTATTTGAGCTGATCTTGCCTCTACGTCCCTCCATCTCTCGCCATCTCATCACCAGTCGGCTCGTGCGCATATCCCCAATCAGCAAGCAGGAATGTGACCTTGCTCCCATTCCAGTGAAGCAACACATTGCCCAAGTAAAAGTCTCTATGATCGATTGGCTGGCAGGTCTGTGGCGCTTCTCTCCCTGGCGTCCAGCCGGCGTGCGTATAGGCAACGCTGCTGCAGACCTGGGAGACAAGCTCCCAGAGAATAGTCTGTGGAAGAGGCTTCCCGCTCTTCACAATCTTGTCAATGAAAGCCTCCGCGTCGCCGCCGTTGCAAAACGAATAGATGACGGAGTCCTCTGATTCTGTGTACTCAGTGAAGTGTATCAGTCTGGGAGGGGTGGGAGGCTCGGCATCGTTGAGACGAGAGTAGAAGTTGCGTTCTTCATTCGGTAGTCCGTCATCCATTCTTTTGCGTGCGAATTGGGTGTTACCGTTTGCGAGGGAGAGCACAATGTAGACTTGAAACTGTGTGCTGTGAGGTAGGGGTTGACCTAGGATATAGCCTGAGCCGCCTGTCTCATCATCCTCGTGGAAATGAATTGCGTAGTGTGGATGCTGTTCTTTGAATCCCATAATGAATTTTAACTTTTGCTATACTGGTCGGATGTCGAGCTTTTCTTGTTAGTGCAATATTTATAAATCAAATTGAGTGACCGGCGCTCAGCGGGTGATTGAGAGAACGTGGCAAAGGTTGTTTGACTAGCACGGATTATGAAATGGCATAACAAATTACAGGAACAGCAAAGACAACTGTAGCTTTGTAGAGAACGGTTATAAAGCCTGTATATACTCACTTTGATATCTTTGTCCATAATGAAATGCTTCGCACGACTCGACGGATTATTTTTAGACTAAGAACTAAAACTGTAGAGCGAGGAGGGAAAAGTGTCTCAATGGATTGCAAAGAAGCCCTTTGTTGGGAGAAAAGCCAGTGGCGGATGGATACAAAAGTTCGACGGAGATTGTGAACAAGGGCATTGCTTCAAGGCCGCATGGGCCTCTTTGAAGCAGCTCTGAATGAGGAGAAAGCAAATTTGTGCCACATCGCAGTCCGAGAGGATGCTATTTCTGAGTCCCCGGACAGGTCAATAATTAACCATTACCTTGAAAATATCATATTTGGCTTCCAGAACACTTCACCTTCCATCAATGCTTCGAACAGTACCCCTCACGGATAACGGGTAACGAGATGTCGTATGATTGACTTGGCATTGATCAAAATCATGAGAGTCTTTGAACTATATTACGAGTTTGCTGTGTCTAGCTTCTTCTTTAGTGTCGGATATTTCAGTACCGAAAAGGTATTCTTACCCTTATTTTAGTGCCCCGCAAGCACTACCCGTTTTGGCTAGCTAGGACTTGTTTTCTTAGGTATCACTGACTAGGATTATCACTATATATACTCAGTCAGTCCTTACATAGAAATGCAGATAACTTTCCCTTCAGACCACAACCGTTCTGCAATCACGTGATTATCTACTCGATAGGTGGGTACGATTGGTTCCCAGTCTGCTTGAGCACCACCATCGGCCGTCCAGCCTCCGTACACGAATGTCAATTTGGAGCATATCTGCTCCACGAACCCCCAGAGTATGACTTTGTAGTTTTCTTCGCCCCTGCTACATTCAAGGAAGAACTTCGCGGCGTTACCTTCATTGCAAGGTTGATAGTAATAAAAATCCACATCCCATTACTCTTCCCTTGGATAGAGGAGGTATGGGGCAACAAGGGCGTCTTGTCATTATGTGTAAGCCAATGGTAGTGTTTTTTTCCTGAAGGCGGTGCCCTTGTCCCTCTCCTGTCTCTTGCATATATGTGGGTTGCTGTCCCTGACTGAGATTACCATGTAACTTTGTGCCTTGTAACAGTGCCTGAATGGCCGAGCTAGGATTAATTGCTCGTTATTTGCCACCTCGTCTTTGAAGACGATGACCAATTCTTTGTCCATATTAGAACCTCCTATGCTTGGGTGAGGTTCTAGATCGTAAGAAAGTCTTAAGTAGAATAGGGAATGTGTTTCTCTCTGCTTGAGATAGAAGTCATGAGGTGCTGAATTTGAAGATTTGAAGAGGTTCAGACTCAATTCAGGTACAAGAAACAGAGCGAGATACTTTATGCATAAGATTATATTGGGGCTTCCCTGTCATGTCAGCATTCCGCATTGGTGGAGGCGCACGACTCCTGACTTTGTTCTACACCCGGGAGCTTGAAAAGAAACCGAGTACAACGAATGAAATTGGAAGCAAAAGAGTCAAGAAATCTCAACAAAGAAAACAGAAAAGGTGCGTGATTGGACCGGAATCATGGACGTTCGTGATTGTAAATCAAAATGTTTGCTTTTCGAAGGCACCTGAAGCGCATTGACTTCAAGTCGAGGTTGGTGCTCAATCTCCATTAGAATCATACATAGGTGCTGGCTAATGAAGTGCATGCTAACCAAGAAAACTCCAGCTACTTTGTATAAGAGACCTGATCATACAATGGTAATCTCAGGGAACGCTAGATCTGCATGCCTAAACATCGTGTCCTTCCCTCCTATTATCAAGAAATCAAAGAATCCCTTGATATAGGCAATCTCAATCACTGTAGCCCTCACCAAGTCGATAGTACCATAGGAGTGCGTAGGATCTATCACATCAATGAGTCCCGTCTCTGTAAATATCGCGCCGATATCCAGGAAAGTGGTATGAGTCGATCCCTTCATCTCGATTTCAGCTTTCCAGCCCTTCAAATTGTCCCACATCTGCTCCCAAGTCACATCGTTGAAGCGTGTGTGATTATCGCGACTGAAGAAGAGGAAGGGCTTCTTGGTCCCCACAGCCCCTTCAGTGCCGATGATTACACCATCGAGGGAGACGCCACCGATGACTCTCTTGTCGTTTTCCAGCACCTGAAGCACCGTTGCCCCACCCAGCGAATGTCCAAACATGCCAACCTTGCTGCCACCAAAGGTCCTGTGAACAACTCCCGGAATCTGTGTCACAAAGGTCATATTGGACATGAGTTGGTCGACCACGAAGCTGGAGTCGGCTGTTCGGACTGCCAAAGATTGAGGATCGCCATTGATGCCGGGACCAAAGACTATAGTTCCGTCCGGAAATTCGACTGCTGACGCGTCGTAGGTATGATCCATGGCCACGACCATGTATCCATAGCTTGCAAGACCTTCAAGGAGAATGGTGTAGTCCTCCCGCACGGCCCCGAGGCCTGGTGAGAACAGGAGAATTGGAATATTTGGTATCTCTTTCAGGCGTGCATTGAGATATGCATGTGGGGTGATAGCCTCGAGAAACCCGGGAGGGAAACTGAAGGACTGATCAGCGACGGCGGCAAGCCCAGCAGGAAGCCAGGGCGCAACAGGATGTTTGGTATCAGTTGTAGGGTAGAAAAAGGAGACCATGATGGCTCTTGGCTGTGGGCTCGGAGCGTATGGATCCTGTCTGGACTGATCGATCATCTCGAGGGAGATGGTACCGACCGCAAGTGGCCCTGGCAGAGCCGGAAGAGGGACATTTTTTGTCTGTCTGTGAACGGCGGTAGCGAGGCAGATGGAAATGTGGGAGAGCAGGTGCAACCCCGCGACGCAAAATTTCACCATGATCTGTTGCACTGTAGTTGGTATACACCTCCGTGCCAAACAGAGCAATACCGGACAGCAGTATACTTTTAACTTTAAATCTTAATGAGAAGTCATGGGTTGTGAGATCAGCCAGGACTCGGAATACTTTCCCATGCGCCACCCAATACGCCCAGCTAGACGGAACAGAGACATACTCAAATCGCCAACGAATACCGAGACCAGTAAAGCGCCACAACAAAGTCAGACATGTTCGGACATGGTGAAGAGCCAATTATCAATTGTTTTAGATTTAATAAAGCAAATCCAGGGCCGTCTTGGCAAGAGCAACTTGGTAAAGCTTCGCGACTAAGCATCGCATTGCCAAGAGTATCTGGGCTTTTATCAGACCATCCCTGAGATACTACAGCAGAAATAGCCGCGACAAACGGTATGGACAGCACCTGAATACCTTCAAACATAAGTCCCACGTCTCAATCTTGCAGCACCGTTTGACCTCAATCAGCTGCTCGCTACTCCTGAGAGAAATTTCTCATATCGTCCACTTCCGACCTCAGAAACATGGCTCTCCACAGACTGACTGAAATCTTCCATACTAGACTTGGACCCTGTAGAGAGGGAGATCCATATATCCGGATGTGGTGCCTGCAAACGAGCAGCAGTCCTTACTTCGCTATCTTCGATGATCTTCAACTCAATGGGATCTGTCGGCATCACCGTTGGACGAGGTGCGATAGCTTTTCTAGCGTGCCAAGCTCCCACCGAGCCCCTCTCGTCGATGACGTGCTGAAATTGGGCCTTCTCTCCTTCTCTGACATGAAAGGCGCCTACTTCTAGTATGGAGGCATCAAGATCGACCGTGCTGCCGTCTAGATTAAGATAATAGATCTCGACCGGCTTGAAGTGGGAAAGCAAGACCTTCAGCAATTTTGCTGTGATACCGCGAAGGTCTAAATCATCATGATCTGCCTCGGTCTCCCAACCACCAACAAATGCCACGCGTTCAGAATGCCCAAGAAACCTCCTGAACTTGAAGTCAATCGCGCCAGAACCAGATGCGCATTGATTGAGAATCCACTGGAGGTCTTTGATAACGGCTTCGTCTTTGGATGACTGGCCTTCAAGAGGCTCGACGATGAATACCTCAAAAAAATTGGCGCCCATCCTGAAGTGACTGATCATGCACTCCAAACTTGCGAAGGACGAAGAAGTCAAAATTGCAGAAACGGTGGACTTTATAGAACATTTTCCATGCTCCGAGGACTTCCTACTGTAAGCACTATGATATCTTTCTTCACAAAGTATTGGCAGGTCGGCCGACCAGAGTCAGCCTCTGGCCTACGATTTCACCTCTTCGCACTGTACACCTGATACACGGCCGACACATGTAGACTTTCGATGAGGACTTCAAAATGCAATATGGGGGATGAAAGAATGAGGGAAAGGAGAAAGCACCATCCCCAGGTTACAACGTTACCCCTCCCCACTTTTCCTCGGCGCTCCGATCCCATCTTGGTGAAGTCCCGTGTTTGTTCAGTGGCCGCCGTCGCAATCTTCTGTCGTTATCATTATCAGGATCTGTCTTGATATCACTGCAGGCGCTGTTTCAAAAGCACTTTATTTACATCTAGCTGTTGCGATCAAGACTGCACTACAGGAGCGCGACATAAAACCCCGCACGGTTCAGGGATCCTACTGACAGCGACGCTGACAGTTGCGCAAACATGGATCAGCACGAAGATCTAATGGATGATGGTCCCGATGCTATGGTCTTCGATGTGAGTTAGGTCGCAAGGTCGATTCATTTGTCCGAACATTCTTATTCTCTCAATATATTCGTAGTCATGAAGAAGGAATAAATAATAATATGAAGGCACATGGGCTGCCATAAAAAGACCCAATCAGGACACAACGTGATTTCTATTTTCAAACATGCCTTTCATACTATTTGTGACTTACATTTCTCGAGAAGAGTGTTTTCACCAAATTCTGTTTGACATATCAAAGGTGGACTCGCAATCCAGCGACGGCGACTCTAGCTTGGGCTGGATGCCGAACCCGCCAATCGTGCGATTTCATCAACTTTTACATTATATCCTCAAAAGCTAGTCTACAAATTCTATTTAAATAGTCCAAATAGTTTAAGTTCATTTTCAAAGGCTCATATATACTTCTATATCATATAAGCTAGAATCTCTAAAGAGGGCTTAGATACTCGTCGTTGTTAACTTCCTTCTCTACTTTTCGCCTTATATGAAAATGGATACTAAAGCGTCTTATATAATGAATACTAAGAGTACAAAACTTCGATATTGTGCTAATAGTGTATACTAGGGCCAAACTTTATTTTATTTATTTTAAAAATTTT